>CM039666.1:18031386-18098886 GCA_022405105.1 Aristolochia contorta
GTTAAAGATAAAATTTCCACCTTCGTTTTTTGACGTCTTGGTTCCTCTGAGCATACACCTAGCAACGGAGGTCAGACTGGCAGGGCCAGTGCAATACAGATGGATGTACCAAATTGAACGTCACTTGCTTACACTAAAGAATTACATTTGTAACAGAAATCGGCCGGAGGGAGCCATTGCAGAAGGATATTTGATGGAAGAAGTAACTACCTTTTGTGCACGTTATATTGAGGGGATAGAGTCCAAGATTAGTAGACCCGTAAGGTATGAACTTTAGGGACAACACGTCTTCATATGCTCACCGCTGATGACGTGTACCAGCTCCACCAGTTTTTACTATTCAACAATCCGGAGGTTCGTCCGTACCTCTTGTAAGTAATTCTTGTCCTTTCACTAAATATTATACAGAAAAAACCCATATACCACAACTTAATTAATTTCTTCCACATTTCTGAGTAGGGAACATAGAGAGTACTTGAGAAGGCTACACCCCTAATGGACCGATCATCGGATACAGATGGAGCAACATAACCTTTTCGTACTGTGGTTTAGATCACAGGTGAGTTTATCACCCAAAACAGAATTTTGATGTTTCTTCCATTAAAACGTCTCCTCTCTGTTGACACCTAAGGTGTTTAATCCTTAAATTGTATAGGCGATAAATTTACAACAGGAGGGCGATGTGATAGAAGATCTACAATATCTTGCGCGTGGCCCCAATTGCGAAACCAAGTCTTACAAAGGTTTTTTTGGGAATGGTTATAAGTTTGAGACAAAGCAAGTTGATCCATCTTGGAGTGTTGTGTGTCATTGGAGACCCTGGGACACATACGACATCCCTCTAGTTAACGTCGATGTAAGGGCCGAAGAAGATGAGGCCATCTTGTTGGCACAAGACCCAGGGGTCGGAGACGTGACAGAGTTTAACCAAGCCGATGATGTTTGTAGGTACGCACTGACCTGGGTCCAGGATTAAGAATTGATCCTGCAGACTTGAATGTAACATAGCGTAAGTTTGATAGATTACAATTACTGTATTGTTGATTGTAACAGGTAATTTTAATTATTTTGTGAAGATAGCTGACAATCCCCGTCTCTTTAAATTTGCAAGGTAAATATGCCTCCTAGGAAGGATCTCATTGACTCCTCATCACCGTCACCGGGAAGGGTCAAAGTTCGGGCAGTTTGGCCAGCCCGAACAACACCAGTCTTGAGTCCGACTCGGCCTGCCAGGGCAACACCAGTTCCGACTCCACCAGCTCCGGCTCCGACTACACTAGCATCGTCATCACAGATGCCTGACATGGGAACTAACAAAAAACATATTCTTTTTTTTTGTTGTTATGTTTTCTAATTTTAGTTCTTTCAAATTATAGCTGAGTGTATGCGTAAGTTTAGAGAGTTCTTTCCTGAATACGAATCCCCTGAGAGCCACTCTTCAGGTAAATTTGTAGTATAATGGTCTTATTGCAGTGAGTTATATAAATTGCATTCTAACTTGCATTTTGGCAGGCCCAATCCCCATGGAAGATATGGAAACACAAAGACCCGAATGGGCAGATACAGAAGATGTTGATGAGCCATCACAACCGCGCGTGAAGCGAAAAGTTAAAGCGTCTTCGTTTATGCCAGATAAGCCATGGACGATAACAATCAAAGATGGGCAGATGATTTCTGAACGACAAGGTTCATTGTCCTTTCTCATGGGGAGGTTGTTCGGGCAGACCAGTACTTCCTGTTGCATCTCCAGTAGCGTGACTATCCCTCGAATGAGCTGCAAACCTGGTTTAACGTTATCAAAGTAAGTCGTGTTTGTTAATGTTTCATTTTCAGCCTTAGGACATTTGAACTAAGTTTTTTTTTGCAGGAAAAGTATAACTTTGTGGATGAGGAGGGTGGTGCAGTCACAGAGCAACTGGCCATGGAGGTAATCAAGCCGGTGCTTCAGAAAATCATCAGAGACAATAGAGCAGCATATAAGAAAGAACACTACGATGGGAAGACTGCAGAACAACTTAAGACTTGTCCCATACACGGTATGAGCAAAGATGATTGAGTTCTCCTCGTTAATTATTGGGACAATGTTAAGAGTCTGCGTATCGATGAGCAGAATAGTCGTAATCGACAGAAGTTGAAGACAACACATACCCTTGTGTTGAAGTCTCTTCCCCGATTCTTAGAGAACATGTACTTACATGTTTTAGTAGTGGGAACTAAACTGACATTTCATTTTCAGCCTAGATAACTTACAATAGACATTAATTACAGTGTACGGCCGATCCTTATGGCTACACCTTCCTAATGGCATACCTCAAAGCTCACCAGAGGAAGGATGAGACTTATCCTGATGAAATAACAGCTAAACAATGTGTAAGTTGTCGAGTGCTTTATGATCTGTGTTGAATGGTACTCCTTAATTATTTATTTTTATTATTTTTTTGTGCAGGAAGAGGTTCGTGGACAAGCCCTCGAAAGTAATGTCGCTACCTCCAAGGATCCCGGAGATGTGACACCCGTATTGGATACAGTGTTTGGGGGCCATAAAGGTGGTTATGAGAGAGGAGTTGGAATAGGTGCTCGACTGCATAGAAGTGCCTCTTCAAGCTCTCGTAGTTATGTGGCCCTGTCTGAACAATTGGAGAGGGAGAGACAAGATAAGGAGGCATTGCCCCAGAAGGTAGACGCCATGAGCCAACACATGGAGAGGTTAGAAATGTTACTTCTTGCACAGTCACAACAAGGTAAGAATTGTTTTCAGTCTTCTGAATTATTTTAAATTGATGAGCATAAGAATTGCACAGTCACAACAAGGAAGTGACCCGCTGCATCATTGAAGATCGTTTATGTATTCTTTTACATTGTAAACTTAATACATTGTGTATATAAATTTTTTATTGTAGACTTAATACATTGGTGTGATTTCTCCATTGTAGACTCTATATAATTGTGCATTATGTTGTTCTTGATGATGTGGTGTGAATAAACAGGAAAAATAAAAACAAAAAAATAAAGTTATTAACAAAAAAAGTTTCCCCCAACGGGTGCAACCGTCGGCCGAATCATTTCCCCCGACGCACATTAAGGCACACGTCAGGCGATTCAAAACGCAGACGCAAAACCTCCCATTCCGCCGACGCACCAAGAGGCTGCGGGGGAACAAATTCCGCAGACGCATAAGTAGGCGTCGGCGGGATCCCAGATCCCTTCCGCCAACGCATTAAAACGTGTTGGCGAAATCATTTCCCATTGCGCCAATGCACCAAAACGCGTCAGGGGAACATTCCGCCGACGCACAAGTGCGTGTCGGCTGAAACAACTTTGCCGACGCGTCTGCATGCGTCGGGGAAATCAGTTCCGTCGATGCGTGATCACTCGTCGGGGGAAAGTTTTCACCAAGCACTCCACGCGTCTGCGGAACGCGTTTCCCCGACGCACCCGCGCGCTGCCGGCGGAACGCTTCCCCGATGCACCTCTACACGTCGGAGGATATCTTTTCGCCAACGCGTTTCGGTCTGTCATCGGATGTTTTTATCCGCCGACGGATCCCGGCGTCGGCGGAGATGTTTTCGTTCGTACGACGGTTGTTTTTGTCGCGCGACGGGTTCCTACGTCGGCAGAGCTGTCCGTCGACGCACGTTCTGACTACGTTGTACAACCCATCATCGGAATATCCGCCGACAGTTATTCTTGTTCCGCCGGCGCCTTTTGCCCGCCGGCGGACGAAGGTTTTTTACCAGTGGTTGCGTGTCTCCTAAGGGTTGCATCTCTCCCAAGAGTTGCATATCTCTCAAAGGTTGCATCTCTCCAAAGGTTGCGTCTCTCTCAAGAGTTGTATCTCTCTAAAGTACCCAATGGAATCTATAAAATCCTCGATGGTCTTATAAGTGAGGCTTAGGCTTAATGCACACCTAGTTTGGTTGAAGGGAAGCAAGCTTATCAGTTGTAAAAACATATTCGAAAAGGTTTGGTTGTGCACTACTTCAATTCAATTACTATTCCAAAATGAAAGGTACGCTCCCGGTATCTTTCTTATTTCAATTCGATTATATTTGTATAACGTTTACGTAATAGGGATCCTATACATATTATATGTCTATTTTCTTGATGTATTATGTTATTTATTAGACCTAAAGTCTAACAAATATAAGTGATATCGCCTCTGCTAGTATCATGAAGATAGATTCTTAGTGTTTATATTTTTCTGAATTTGTTCGGATTTTTCGGGATGTTTTAGCTATTTATTTGAATATAAATTAGATATTATTTTTGGAAGTGTTTTCTGCCGTTGCAAACAGGCTAAACCCTAATGCACGTGGGATTAATGCCGCGCGTGGATTTGGTGCGCGGGCCAGCTATCGTGCAGGCCTTCCTTAGTGCGAGCCTGCCTTAGTGCGGGCTTGTCTAAAAGCGGGCCTGTCTAAAAGTGGACCTGCCTTACAACTAGCTTGCCATCGCGCGGGCCTGCCTTTTGCGCGGGCCAGTATTTCTGGTGGGCCTACCTTCGCGCGAGCCATCTTTTGAGCGGGCCAACTTTCGCGCGGGTTGGATTGTGAGCTGCAGGCAACTATAAGGTTTTGTGCGATTCAGGCCAGTTTTGACCCAGGAATGTGAACCAGACCAGGTTTTGCATATATATTGGGCCAAAATGTGTTTTCAAGTGTTTTTTGATTCCAAATTTTATTTAATTTCTTGTAATGCTTTATTATTGATTTTATTGCATAACTTTAATTGTATTTATGTACTTGAGTGTGAAAATTAATTTAATTATATGATTTGCTAAATCCCCAAAGGGTAATGCGAATTGTATATATTAAATTAATTTTGTGTGTTATTTGTGGGAATTTTGCATTAATTGTTATACTGATTTTGTTATATAATGAGCAAAATCCCCAAAGGGTAATGCAAGTTGTATAATTAATTAGTATATTACAAATTAATTTATATGAATCCCCAAAGGGTAAGTATAAATTAATTTGTTTGCTTGTTTGTGTGTGATGTTACTGTTTGTTCATTATCCGTTGAATGATTTGCCTAGTATCTCTCATGAATCCCCAAAGGGTAAGTGGGAGTGCTAGATGATTGAACGATTTGCCTAGTATCTTTAATGAATCCCCAAAGGGTAAGTGAGAATGCTAGATGATTGAATGATTTGCCTAGTATCTCTAATGAATCCCCAAAGGGTAAGTGGGAGTGCTAGATGATTGAATGATTTGCCTAGTATATCTCATGAATCCCCAAAGGGTAAGTGGGAGTACTAGATGATTGAGGTGATTGTATTATTATGTGTGTTCTCCCAAAATATTAAAATATTTCTCGGATAACAGGTACATCAAGTAGTGGACATTTGTTTGCTAAGTCCTTAAATAAAAATGTACTTGATGGAACAAATTATGTGAACTGGTCACAACGGGTTGAATTGATGTTACAAGGCTAAAGATTTGATAGAATTATCAAAGTGGATACTCCTCCTCAAAGACCTTCCCGGGTGAACTACCCCAACAATATGAAATAATATAAGAATGACCTTAAGAAATTTAAGCAATAGGATGAAGCGAACAAAATTTGTAGGTCACATATATTTTATTCTCTTAGTGAAAGTCTTTTGATCACTTATTTTTATGTTCCTACTACAAAATAGATTTTGGACCAGCTTGAGGCTAAATATGGGAAGAAATCGTCTACTCACATCAATAATTTATGGATAACGCTGATGTGAGAAAGTATGTGAATGACATGCTTTCTATGGCAGACGAGTTGCAGTGTCATGGTAGACCAATGGATGAAGAAACTAAGGTGGTCACCATTGCGAACTTTTTACCAAAATCTTTAAAATATATTCAAGATTTTACTCTTTGTCCAAGACAAAGTGGACAATTTTGAATTGGTGAATAATATCGATAACCAGTCTGAGAGACTCAATTCAGGTATTGATCTAGATAAACCCTCACCTAGTGTTAATATAGTTTTGAAACCGAAGAAGAAGGATTTTTAATAAGAAGGGATGAAATATTCTGTTTCAAAACTTCAAAGACAGGAACGTCAATGAACAGAAAATTGAAGTACATGCAAATCAATGTATGTTTTTTCTGTAATAAGGCAGCGCATATTAGGAAATATTGCAGAGCCTTGAAAACAATGTAGGAAAGACAACAAGGAATCTTGAAACTTGTATTATTTATATACAACCTTTTAGTTGGTGGGCTAATTCTGGTGCAACTGTTCATGTATTGAATGAGTTGCAGGGTTTCAAGGATCTAAGAAAGATTGATGAAGATGCAAGCTTTATTTACATAGGAAATGATGAAAAAGTCGTGGTGGAAGGCGTAGGAATATACTAACTAATGCTTACTAACAATAAATTTTTTGTTTTAGTAGATTATTTCAAAACATTCAAATTGGAAGTAGAAGATACCACAAGAGTGAATATCAAAACTTTGCACTCTGATAGAGCTGGAGAATATTGTTCAGAGTAATTCTCAGAATTTTGCAAGTCAAATGGGATTTTCCATATGTTTAGCATAACTTATACACCTGAACAAAATGGTGTTGTTGAAAGGAGAAACTGAACTTTATTAGAGATGGTTCAATTTATGATGGCATTTGCAAAATTGCCAACATCCTTTAGGGGCGAAGAACTGAGTGCCTTTAAAGTTGGTTGAGACAACACCATATGTGGTATGGTCAGGAAAAACTCAGTCTTAACCATTTTAAAGTATGGGGATGTGTTGGTAATGTTTTGAGTTTTGATCTTAAGGATAAATTGAAGGTTAAGACTAGAAGGTGTTTATTCGTTGGGTATTCTGAAAATTCAGAAGAATATAGGTTATATGATCCCAAGAAGAAAGTAATTATTGAAAGTAGACATGTAAAATTCATTGCGGCTAGATTTGACTTTGATGAAGATCTAGGTATAAAGTCTTACTTGGAAGAAATTGTGGAAATGTCCTCCTCTTTTGAATCTCCTACTAATGAAGGAGGTTCCACTCAAACGGATATTCGAAAAAGTGCAACAGATAGAAAACCTAGTCAACTTATATCATCTTCTAATTTTTATACATATGCTGGAGAAACTTCTAATCCTGCCAATTATGAGCAAACACTCATTGATGTGGACTCCAATGAATGGCAGTTGGCAATGGAAGAAGAGATGGACTCTATGTATAAAAATAAAGTTTGGAAACTTGTTGATCATCATACATCTGTTAAGCCCATTAAGTGCAAGTGGATTTTTACGAAAAAAACAAATTCTGAAGGTAAAGTTGAAAGATTCAAGGCTCGTCTTGTTGCCAAGAGTTTTACTCAACAGTATGGGTTCGATTATGATAAAACGTTCTCTCCTGTTGCATGTATACAGTCTATACGAACTCTCTTGTCCTTAGTCGCATTTTATGACAACAAGTTCTTTCAGATGGATGTTAAAACTGCTTTCTTTAATGGAGATTTAGATGAGGAAATTTATATGGAACAACCTCGTGGATTTATTAGCACTGGAACTGAATCGAAAGTGTGTAAATTGGAAAAATCAATTTACGGTTTGAAACAAGCCTCAAGACAGTGGAATATCAAGTTCAATGAAGCGGTCAAAGAGTATGGATTTACTCAGAATTCAGAAGATCATTGTGTTAATATTAAAATAGTGGGAGATCACATTGCTTTTCTTACTTTATACGTAGATGATATTTTATTAGCCGGGAATGATAAGCAAATACTCCAAGGTATAAAGACATGGTTATTTCAGACGTTTGATATGAAAGACCTTGGAGAAACTTCTTATATTCTCGGTATTAAAATTCTACGAGATAGGGCTTTGCAAAAATTGAGTTTATCTCAAGAGAAGTATGTAGACACTCTTCTGGATCGATTTCATATGTCCAACTGTATTCAAGGTAAAGTACCTTATGATAGCACTAAAAAGATGAGTCAGGGGGATTGTCCTTATCAACTCAAAGATAAGTTGGACGAATCGAAATATCCATATGCTTTTGTTGTAGGGAGTTTTATGTATGCTCTTATGTGTACAAGACCTGATCTTGCTTATGTTGTTGGGGTTCTTAGTCGGTTTCAGGCTAATCCATGTTTCACTCATTGGGAAGGAATTAAATGGGTAATGCGCTATCTACAACAAACTAAGTCATATGCTTTGACGTATCAGGCGGACAAGTTGGAATTAATTGGTTATTCCGACTCAAATAATCAAGGATGCATTGATACACGCAAGTCTACTTCTGGCTTTATCTTTATCTTTGGTGGAGGTGTCATTTCATGGAAAAGCAAGAAGCAAGATTGTGTAGCGCAATCAACCATGGAAGCAAAATATGTAGCTATGAACTTGGCTACACGGGAGGCTGTCTATCTTCGCAAATTCTTGCGGAGTCTTCTAGTGATAGACTGTGTGGAGCGACCTATCCCTCTCTTTTGTGACATCACATTTGTTATTGCTATCACAAAAGATCTTAAGAGTCACTCCAAGGCTAAGCATATTGAAGGGAAATACCTCCATATTAGAGACATGCTGAGGAAGGAGGAAGTTGTTGTTCTCAAAATAGCTTCTCAGAACAACTTAGCTGATCCACTAACTAAGTGTCTTCCCGTGACAAGTTTCACTGTCTATGTGGGGAACATGGGTTTAATTTGTTTGTAATTATGAGACCAAGTGGGAGAATATTGTTTTGTATGAACTGTGGTCTCATTGATTTGTAATGTCATGACATTGTATTTTATTTTCCATGGAATGAAATGAAAAATTTGAATGAATGCATATGCTTTTGTGTGATTATATGAGTACTCATGGTGTGCCTTGAGATTCAGCTTCCCTATTAGGTATGCACTTGTACGTGTATACATGAGGGTCTCAATAGGGAGTGATAGTTGAGTCTCTAAATTCTCCAGGCCAATGGGACTGCGTAGGCACAGTTTCCTTTATGGCTAATACTCATGCTGGTATAGAGCTTTACCCTGAGCTCCTCGGGTACTGAGTATGTTATAGACGGTGGAATGCATTGATGTCCAGCTTTCCTATTAAGTATATACTTGTACGTACGTCGCAATAGGAAGATAGGGTAGGATGTCTAAATTGATTCAGGCCTATGGTATTACTTAGGCACAGTTACCTTAGTGGCTAATACTTGAACTAGTAGAGAACTTTACTCTGAGTTCAGGTCCGAGTATGCTATGAATGGAGACCGCTGAACTTGACAAGTATGGATTTAGTTTATTCCCCAGCCTTAGATTTCTAAGATGTACATTGTGTAGGCACGGGTTAACTACACTTGTATATTAAAGTATTTGAGGTAATGCATATAGTCATGGTATGGTTTTATGTGTCAAAAATTGATTTTTCAAATTTTTTGAAAATTGGAATTTTATAAAAATAGATTTGAAACCAAGTGGGAGTTTGTTGGAAATATGGTTTCAAATATTGATTTATAAATATTACCATGACTTATGGGTGTGAGACTCACTTTTAGATACTTTATCATTAGACGTTTAGTACAGGAAATAATGGCCAGCACATCCCCCTGTAGAAGTAGATATAATGGGGTACATTGAAGGGTTGCGTCCCTCCTAAGGGTTGCGTCTCTCCCAAGGGTTGTATATCTCCCAAGAGTTGCATCTCTCTCAAGGGTTGCGTCTCTCCCAAGGGTTGCATCTCTCCCAAGGGTTGCGTCTCTCCCAAGAGTTGTATCTTTCCCAAAAGTTGTATCTTTCTGAAGTACCCATTGGAATCTATAAAATCCTCCATGGTCTTACAAGTGAGGCTAAGGCTTAATGTACACCCAGTCTGGCTGAAGGGAAGCAAGCTTATCACTTGTAAAAACATATTCAAAAAGGTTTGGTTGTGCACTATTTCAATTCAATACCATTCCAAGTTGAAAGGTACACTCCCGTTATCTTTCTTATTTCAATTCGATTATATTTGTATAACGTTTACGCAATAGGGATCCTATACATATTATATGTATATCTTCATGATGTATTATGTTATTTATTAGACCTAAAGTCTAACACCTTGGCATCATCGCTGATCCCATCTCCTTTAGCTCCATAATCGTCAACAGATACGACCCTTTTGGAGCTGATCCAGCTTTGGGAATCTTCGATTACATCTCTCAGCTTGAGACCCACAACAACAATGAGGAAACAGAGAAGAACACTGTAAGTAACTACAGACCGAGTTTCCAGATGAATATCAAACATTCTTCTAGGAAACCGAATCTCTGCTTGGCAGACTGCGAGACACCCTTTGGGGTTATTTACTTTTATAATCCGGTAGCTAAAGGAAGAGCCCTAGAAACTTCTGTTGCATACCGAAATTGAATGCTGCTACACCCCGTCGTTACGCGGTCGGAACCAACTTGAAATATGTACGGCTACAGAAATGGACACTGCTGCAGCCCTGCAGGTTAAATTTGATCAAAAAAGGTTTAACAAACTCGTCAAAGTGGAAGCTAAAAGGATAAGAATTGGCATTGAAAGATAACTCTCCATCTCAGAATAATGCACGCCCTTGCAACAAAATCAAAAGGTCAAATTTAATTAGGCAAACTTATTTCATTTTTGAAAAATAGTGTTTTTCATATCAAAATATATGTCACCATTCTTTCACTTAAATATTTGAAAAATGATATCAGTACTTCCTATTTTACTTCGAGGTTTTACATTGTGACGTATAGTTAGTGGTCTACGTAATAGAAAATCTAGGGTTTAGGGTTTACCCATAGAATAGGTTGATAATATTTTATTAAAAAACTAAAATCTGGCAGATTTTATCTCCTTTATTTCTTGTTATACTGCAACGTGGACGCCACGTTAGGACGTAAAGTCTTGGAAGTAAAAACTCACAGTACTCATATCACCGCTCTAAATATTTATAGAAAAATTATATAAGTACTTCCTGATTTTACCTCGAGGTTTTACATTGTGACGTGGGGGCATAGTTGGCGGTCTAGGTAAGAGAAAATCTAGGGTTTAGGGTTTACCCATAGAATAGGTATATAATATTTTATTAGAAAAATAAAATCTTGCAGATTTTATCTCCGAGTGTATCTCTTACGTGGACTGCAACGTGGACGCCAAATCTGGACGTAAAGCCTTGAAAGTAGAAAGCTGCAGTACTTATCACAGCTCATATTTAAGGAGACCAAACAACACTCATATTTGTCAGAAAAATAATTTACCAATTAATGTTAGTAAGTTTGAGTACTATTTTTAAAGTTTGAAGACAGTACTTGCGTCCTTCAGATTAAGACACTACCTGAGCCCCAATTTGTGAGGTCAATATCTTTTGTTTGAAAAACAATACCTTACTTCAAATGCTTAAATATTACTTCAAAGTTCTATATTAGTAAATGAGCCACCTAATCAACTACTTTATTTGAACTCATTAATCTATAGAGGTGACCAAACAATATTACTTGCATGAAAAATAAACACAAGTGTTTTAATAAAAATGGTGTTCTCGAAGGGCATGAATTCAAATTAAACTCGAATTCTTTTTTATATTATTCGAAAAATATAATTGAAATGGATTAAACTATTACACAGGTGTCAATTACCCAGTTATTATTCAAAACTAATATAGAATATGAGTATTTCGTTCTTGACTATCTTACTAGTTGAGGGCGTGTTTAGCTGTCCATTGGTGAAAAAACCTCCAATATTTATACAAGAGAAGCTCTTTAGATAAAAAAAACATGTTATATCATTTTATTTGGAAAATATTTGAAAGACCGAGATAGTTCGATTTCTAATAACACAATGACAAATTTCACCTCAAACAATCCCATCAGAAAAGAATGACATGTCTTTTTATCTAAAGAAAGATGATTAATTCCTTAACATCTAGCTAGTAAAAACATTTATTGTTCCCAAAAAAGGTTTATTGCATTTAGGAGCCTATGAGAGATAAGATAAATGAATTATCTAGGTTGAAGCTAGCCAGAACGACGTGCATAATTGCTCACCAAAATTGGTTGAAAACCTATATGCTCTCATTAATTTTGAAGATCAAGTAGTTTAAGGTACTGTTAACCAGCTAGAAATATTTCTTTTGTTTATTAATTGAGAAATAGGTTTACTAACTTAGATTAGTCATTTTGGTATAAACAAATCTCGGTTAAACTTTACAAATACCAAGAACCATTAAAACAGTTCTTACAATGTCGAGGATGGAAATTCTGATTTGACAAGCGAAAAGTTTCGGTTGCAAACATATAATTTCTTGTAGTGTGGAGACTTAGCTGAAACACTCGCCTCAATGACCTTTCCGTTCCCCAGCTGTAGTTTCTAACACTGGAGTGATTGAGTTATTAGATAATTCATAATAGTGCCTACAACCATCAGGTTTGCACCGCCAACCAATCTGGGCCATAGTAAATTAAGCAATGGGCAATGGAAACTATGGACCTGATCCAGGCCATCCTGCTCCCTTAGTTTGAATGTATATTAATTGGAGATCCATTTCCTTGAGGAAAATGCTAGCTGCACCTATGCGCGGTACCTATATATCTGACCTACCGGCCAATCGGAAACACAACTGTATAGGGTTTATTATTTAGAATATAGGATTTTATAAATTTTAAAATATATTTTTTATTTTTTTAAGTTTTCGATTGGCTGGTACGTCAGATAGGCACGATGCAGTACTGTTCCTAGGTGCAGCTAGCATTACTCTTTCCTCAAAGGTTTAATAAACAAGTTAACTCATTTTTTATTTAAAGGAAAATACTAAGCTTCAAATACTTTGCTCACATGGATGCCACGTGTTGAAAAAACTGTGACATTATTAATTGTATGTCATGGTAGGTCCTACGCTCCACATCAGCAAACTACCCGAGTCGGGTACTTTGCACAATTCACCTTGACTAGGTACCCTCGACTAGGTACCCCATGGCGTACCTCGACCAACTAGCATGCATCCACGTCAGAATCCTAGTCAACGTCTTTTTGGAACAATTTTTTTCTTCTAAAACCCTTAACCCTAAAATTTCATTAATCTGCACCAGTCGTGGATGCCAGCTGGAAGAGGTACACCATAGGGTACATCGTTGAGGTATGTACATATAGCGATATTCTATTTTAAAATCTCACCAAAGAGGAAATATGGAAGGCAAGAAGTTAAGAATTCTCACAAAGATGAGAAAAAAATGAGAAAAAATCTGCATTAATTCGCAGATTTTGCTGGGTCATGTGTATTAATTACATTAATGTGATGGTTTTCCACATCCTTATTTAAAAAGTTTCCAGCCTCCTCTGTGTATCCATCTCAATAGCCCTACGAGAAACAAGTCCCACCCAAGTGTGCAATCATGGTGTCAAAAACTCTCTTGCTTGCTAAGCTCCTCGTTCTCTCCTTGATTTTCCTCAATCTATGCTCTTTCTCAGCTGGTTTGTCCTGTTCTGTTATGTTCTTGCATATTCCTCCTCTTCCACATGCATCCTCAAACATCTATACAGTCCTTGCATGTATATATGCTTCAGTTGCGGGCTTATATATGACGTCATTGGCTTTAAATTAAATTGATTACATTTGGTTTAATGTTTGCATACAGGTTCGGCAGCGAGAATTGAAAGAGCAATTCCAGGGGGCGACTGCCTTGGTGGGTGCGTCCAATTTAATGACTGCAGGCAGGTGTGCCAGGATCATGGATATACGACTGGGCAATGCAAGGGAGATCCTGGGCAGCAAGAGTGCTGCTGCACCTAGCAACTTTGACGATCAACATTGTTACTTTTTATATTTATTTGAGCGAATTAAACAAAATGTCAAAGACATGAATAAAGGCAATTGGAAGCCAATATGAAATTAATTGGTTGGGTAACTTAGAATTAATGAAAGTGTTTTATCAGCATTTTTAATGCCTTCAAATTATGGCTTGTTGCTACTCAACTCTTTGGATTTGGCTGCCGTAGATCTCTTTTTATCTAACTAGCACAGGTTGCTTAATTTTGCTATGGATTTTTACAGGCATAAAGCTTCTTGTTAATTAGATAAAAGAGCTCATTCTAGGAAAAAATCATTATCAGCCTTGTCAAAGCTATGAAAATAAGCATCACATAAGAGCAGATTCTTTTCTTTTGATAAAATTGATCGATATAATTAATTATATGAATAGTGTCACAGGTTTAATTTTATCTCTTATATGTGCATGGTAGATATATAAATCAATTACCTGATCACATTTACATGGTATCCTGCATCTATGTAGATAGGTTCCCCCATTCAACAATACATGAACCTCAAATTCAACATAGGCTATCTACCAGCGCTTTAAAAACATAGAATATGTCTCTCCACCAATCCCGATCTGATGCTTACCCCTAATAACAATTGCATCCTCTCTTTGCAGGAAAAGAGAGCATGACGGCCTCTTCTAGGTTCCCTCTAATTTGTTTTCCACATAAGAGTAGGGCTTCACGTACCTTCCCCTTTCTTATATTCACAGAGCTCTAGCATCAAGGTCAATACTTAAAATGATTAATAAATATTGATGAAGAAAATTCATCTTTACATGATCAATATAATTTGGATAAAATTGAAACTGTGTGCAACACATATATGCTCCCTTTTCTCTTTTGTAAGTACTATTTTTAGTCTCTCAGTTACTCCTGTTCAGCTTTTCGAGTTCTTCGATCATGTTTTAACTTTTTACCTCTTTTGTTGTTGTTTTTATTCTATTTCAGTAATGTTGAACATAATCGTCAAACTCATTTTTTTATTTAACTTAATGAATTAATTTAACAAACTCGCCAAACCTGAAGGTAAGAGGATAAGGATTTTCACTTAGTTAACTCTGAGAATGCTTACCCCTCAAATATATGACGTTGTTGGCTTTAAATTAAATGGATTAGATTTGGTTTAATGTTTGCATGTAGGTTTTCATGGGTGCGTCGAATTTAATGACAGCAATCACAGGTGCCAGGGTTGTGGCTATAGAATTACAGGTGGTTAAAACCGCCACTAAAAATGTCTTTAGCATTGGTTTTTTAGCGTCGGTTTATTTCATCTGTATATACTTTTATCTACGTTTTTTTATTCAGGCGCTTCTGAAACCGATGCTATATGTTTTAGAGGCAGGTTTTGGCCTTATAGTGGTGGTTTTTAACCCACGCTAAAAGTGACTTTTGTAGCAGTGGGAGATGCAAGGTATCAAGTGTGTTACTGCTCCTAGTTACTTAAACCAAAAATTTTATGTTAATATTTATATGAGTGGAATAAAATGTCAAAGACATGAACAAAGGCAATTGAAAGCCTATGTATGAAACCGGTTGGGTAGCTTATAATTAATTAAAATGTTTGATCAGCATTTTTCTAGTTCCTTTTAAAATATTCTAGTTGCCATATTTGGAAATATTCATTATAAAATAATTATTAAATACATGTAATATATATATATATATATATATAATTTTATAGGTTTATCTTTTCTAAATGGTTGACATATATAACAAAAAAACCCTCATGTTCACATGGTCTCATGCATCTTATGTAGATAGTTTCCTTGCACCATATATCTAAGAAATACACTAAATATAAGCTACCTACCATCGTTGTACAAATAATCATGGGCTCATTAACCATAATCCTATTAATCATTGGACGTAATTTCAACTTTAAAATGAGTTATATTACCCCTGATAACAACTGCATCGTCTCTTTATACCTGTCCCAGACAGCAAGGAGAAACTATAACTCCACATCAATTTGCGTTTTCTTGCTTACCCCTCATAACAACTGCATTCTTTGTGTAAGAGATGCTTGTACACGGGTATAGGGGTATATTATGTAATTTTAGTGATTCACCCTATAAGGTTATACTTATAATGATGTACTTTTTTATTCATAGTGTAAGAAGAATGCTACCCTATTTAAAAAGGAGCACTCACATGGTTTAGGGTTAACCACGACCTTAGCTGTGTGGAACTACAAATTGTGTGTCTTCTTCTTCTCGCATCTTTACGTTTGATCTTCATGAAAATCTTCACTTTGCAGGCAAAGGGAGTGATACGACCTCATCATCTCGGTTCCCTCTTTGTTTTCCACATTTCGTGGGGCTTCGCCTTTCCCTTCTTACTTCAGAGCTCCAGCATCAAGGTCAATAATAAAATGATAAATAAATAATGATGAAGCAACAACATCTTTACTTGACAAATAATATTTAATTTGATAAAATTGAAATTTAGTGCAACACTCATACCCCCTTTTCTCTTTTGCATGTAGTACTATTTTTAGTCTCTCAATCGATCCAGCACGTACAGCTTTTCTAGTTTCCTAACATTGTTTTAACTTTTAATGTATTTTGTTTGTTGTGTTCTATTTTGGTGCAACACTCATACCTTGATCCAGCACGCATCAAGGTCAAACTCATTTTGTTATTAGCTTTACTAATAAAAGTAACAAATTCAGCAAAGCAGAAGGTAAGAGGGTAAGGATTCTCATTAAGTTAACTCTCGGCCTCAGAATACGCGCATACATTAATTTGGTCGGCTTTGCATGGGTACTTCGAGTAAAAGTAACCCATGACTTATAGGTCTAACGACTGAATCAAGCTTAATTTATGTTAGAATCCTATTTGCGTAAATGTTTAACGATCGGGCCTAACTTCTACGCCATTAATTATTTAACAAACTTGACCTAAGAAGTTAGATTCTTACAAAGATATCTCTCCATGCCCGCGCACGCAACGGAAATTAAATGGAGAAAAATCTTTGGAGATTTTGTCGGGTCATGTGTGATAATTACATTTAATGCAATGCCTTTCCACATCTTTAATTATTTAAACGGTCTCAAACTCCTCCGTGTATCCATCTCTACAGCCCTACGTACCAAGTCCCATGTTACATGCTAGTGTGCGATCATGGCGTCAAAGAGTACCGTCTTGCTCGCTAAGCTCCTCGTTCTCTCCTTGCTTTTCCTCAGTCTCTGCTCTTTCTCAGGTTGGTCCCATTCTCCTTCACACTTGCGTCCCTCCTCTTCCGCATGCATCGAACTAAATCCTCTATGTACAGTCTTTTTATTCTTTTGTTCGTATTATTATATCCACTAGAGCTTGAAAGTTTGAAATTAATATTAATCATATATAGTTGCTCTCATGTTTGCATATGCAGGTTCAGCAGCTAGAACTGAGAGAACGGTTCCTACGGGCAACTGCATTGGTCGGTGCCTCGAACTTGATGACTGCAGCAGCCAGTGCCGGGATCATGGCTACACCACTGGGATATGCATTGGAGATCTGGGGTCTCAGATATGTTGCTGCAGTACCTAGCTAGCCACCCAACCTAGCAATTAATGTTACTTTCAGTTTTATTTGTGGAATAAAATGTCGGAGGCATGAATAAACGCAAAGAAATTAAGATCAGTTGAATCTGTAAACGTTTGAAAACAATCAGTTTTATTCCGTTTACTGGAGAAAGCACAGCATATTGTAGTATTTTGTTATTTAATTTGGTGAAAACTCGGTCATCAAAAGCACTGGTAAACCCTAAAATGGAGGTCTGCGGTAGTTACGTACGTTGCAACTAGGTCTCTCGAACTGATCGAACTATAATTTTGCCGGGAATTAACAATCTATATGATAAGGTTTCTCCCATGCATCCAAATAACAGAATATATATAACACCTGACTTCTCAATCAAGCAAGCTTCTTCATTGATCATTCTTGGATTATTTCTAATTACTAAAGGAATTGTACGTCTCTGTTAATTACTGGGTTCGTGTAACAATATTACTTGTAGTTGTAGGGCGTAAAACGTTTATAATTCAAACGCCATCCTAGCTATAGTGTTGTTTCTGTAGCTAGGTACGAATTAAGAGATTGAAAGAAGCAAAGAGGATGTGAAAATCAACATCAACATAAATATAATGCATGTTTTTAATAGAAACGAGGTACTGTTCCCGTGCGACTGCGACGACATATAATATGGAATCGAATTTTCTTTATATTATCCAATAAATATATATGCAGAAAAGACTTAAACTTTAAGTTCATGGGAGGGAAAAAACTCCATTCTTGATGCAAGAGAAGCTCCTTCGAAAAAAAAAACATGTTTAAGTGATTTTTATGGAAAATATGACGACCCAATTTTTATTTCTAATAATTAACTGAATGACAGATTTCATCTCAAAGACCTTACTAGAAAAGAATGATATTTATATCTTTT
This sequence comes from Aristolochia contorta, assembly GCA_022405105.1. Taxonomy (NCBI): domain Eukaryota; kingdom Viridiplantae; phylum Streptophyta; class Magnoliopsida; order Piperales; family Aristolochiaceae; genus Aristolochia; species Aristolochia contorta. The sequence continues at coordinate 18,049,546 of CM039666.1, forward strand.
TAGCCCAAAAGAAACGGTTTCCTTAACATCATATTATTCGAAAATTAGTTTTATATTGAATTTTGGACCATATGAGAGATAACATAAAACATTTGTCTAGGTTGAAGCAAGACAAAACAAAGTGAGTTGATCACAAAGATAGTTTGCCAACCTATATGCTCATTTCAATTTAAAAGTCATGTAGTGGCAGAACGTTAAGGATTAGATCTGGTTGATGTACAGGTAGAAACATTTTTTATTTATTAATGAGAAATAGGTTTAGATACTTAGACTTTGGCTCACCTTTACCAAATACCAGCAATGATTAAAGCAATTCTCAACAGTTCCAATTATGAGCTCAAACTAGGTTAGCTCTTCTCAATAATGACCTTATATATATAATATTACCTCGTTAATACCATCGTTGAAGATTGTTAACAATGTGGAGGCCAGAATTTCTGATTTTACCAATGAAATATTTTGGTTGCAATATTTTAATTTCTTAGTATGGAGACTTAGCTCAAACACCCGCCTCAATGTTGTTCTCATAATTCCGCAGCTAAAGTTTCAGACAGTAATTGACACTCCCTAAGAGATTAAGTTATAGTGCCTAAAACCCTCAGATTTGCACTGCAAACCTATCAAGTCAATGGTCATGAAGCAATGGACAATAGAAACTATAGACCTGACCAGGCCATCTGTGTCTCTTCCTTTGAATCTATATTTTGGAGTTCTATTTCCTCAAAGGTTTAATATAATTATAAACAAGTTTAACTCATTTTTTATTTAAAAAACTTGAAAAAGTGGAAATGTGGAAGGTATGATGTGAGGATTCTCACAAAGACATCGTTGGGTCTCTGCAGAATGCACGCTCATGCAACCAAAATGGGTAACAATCTACGTTCACAGATTTTGATGGGTCATGTGTATTAATTACATTTAAATGCAAAGATTTTCCACATCCTTATTTAAAAGGGTTCTAACTCATCCTTGATCCGTGTACCCATCTCAATTACAGCACTACGTACCATTCCCATACGATCATGGCATCAAGGACTCTCTTATTCGCTAAGCTCCTCGTTATGATCTGCTTGCTTTTCCTCAATTTGTCCTCTTTCTCAGCTGGTAATTAATTGCTTCCGTTCTGTTCTATATTTGCATATTTCTCCTCTACCAGACAATTATACGGTCCTTGCATGTATATTTCTATTAAGGGAATATATATGTATATGTCTGTGGCTTTAAAGTTAATTAATTACATTTGGTTTAATGTCCGCATGGAGGTTCGGCAGTAAGAATTTAAAGAACAACTCCAGGAGGGAACTGCCTTGGTGGGTGTCTCGAATTTAATGACTGCAGCCACCAGTGCCGGAATCATGGCTATAGGTCCGGGCAATGCAATGGAGATGTACCCAACAAATTTGTCTGCTGTTGCACCTAGTTACATAGAGATGAATAAAGGAAATATATGAAAAGCCTATGAAACTGATTGGGTAGTTAACTTGTGTTTGATCAGCATTTTTATTGCTTTAAAAAATATTCTTGTTGCTATCTCAACTTTCTGGATTTACCCGTAGATGATCTCTTTTTATTTAATTAGCTCAGGTAGCTTTCGCAATGGTTTTTTAAGAGTCTGAAAGCTGATATAGAGAGAATTAGAGTAAAGAGAGATATAAAACCGAGAGAGTGGAATTCAGAGAGAGAATTTGAGAGAAACCGATTTTCTGAGAGATGGAGAAACGGAGGGCGAGAGAATTAGACAGAGAGAGAGAGAGAGAGAGAGAGAGAGAGAGAGAGAGAGAGAGAGAGAGAGAGAGAGAGAGAGAGAGAGAGAGGAGGGAGGAGAGAGAGGAGAGAGGAGAGGGAGGGAGGGAGGAGGGAGGAGGAGGGAGGGAGGAGGGAGGGAGGAGGGAGGAGAGAGGAGGGAGGAGGAGGAGCGAGAGAGAGAAAACGAAGAGAGAGAAAACGAAGAGAGAGAAAACGAAGAGAGAGAAAACGAAGAGCGAGAGAGAGAGTGGAATTCAGAGAGAGGGAGAAACAGAGTGCGAAAGGGAGGGAGAGAAAAAAAATTTCGCGGGTGATGGGCGTAATGGGTCACAACGTTAACTTAGAAAATTTTGGATTAAACAGGTATTATAAACGGGCATAGGCTTTTGAGGCCCATGCCCCATGTGAAAAGAGGGAGCCCAACAGCTGGATACCATTCCGCCGGCGGTGGGTGTTTTAGTTCGATCTTCGGCCGGCCGAAGAGCCGCTCCGCCGACAGATAAAAAATCTTCCGCCGGCATAAGCTATTTTTTAGTAGTGGTTATTTCAATTCTCGCTGCCGAACCTGCTTGAATGTGTAAAAAATTTCCAAAAAGTCGGCTAGGTAGGAGCTCGGGTCATCATTAAGCAATCCCCCAAATTGCACAGAAGCTTGGATCATCTAAATTATAGCAGGTTTAATTTCAATATTGTTTTCCATAATCGCTATGCATACCTCCTTCTTGAGGTACTGCAAACTCTCTCAAAGATCTTAGCCCTACCTTTTCAGCTATATTTCTCTCTCTTCCCGATATACGTTGCTGCCTCAAATTGGCTCTTGCAGTATTTTCTATCTCTGAATCGTAAGGCAACAAGACAAAACCTCTTTCAGATTGCATGGGGAAGAGAAAATGCTAAGACCAGAAGTGAAAATTCGGGCTGACACCGGTCAACCTTGGTGGCGTACCGGTACATCCACCTCCTGTCATTTAGTCCATCTTTGCGATAAAACACAAAGACAAGTTGTAAAAATTGCTAATGGATTATGATTTCAATCCTATTCCACACATGATAATCAGATTTTTTAATGTTGTTCTCTCTCTCTCTCTCTCTCTCTCTCCTCCCTCTCTCATACTTTGTTAAAGTGTAAGAGTGGGTAGAGGGCAAGAAAGAGGGAAAACAGAAGAGTGTAAGGATCTGAATTTATCATCTATACTTTGTTGTGATCCTAAACGGCATTGTCTTCATCAAATAATTGTAACATCCAACTAGTTATCTAATAATTAACTCATTATATTGTTTCATGCAGTAATATTATGTTCCAGGATTCTTACCTATTTGCTGATTGTTGAATCTTATATTGTTTTCGAAGCCGGTTTGGAACCACCCTGATCTGGTGATCACCTTTTGCTTCCGACCTTTAGAAAAAAAAGACGATCGTGAGGAAATAATGTATACAAAAACAAGAAGGACAAATTGATAATATTATTGTTGTGGCCTGATCTTTGCTCTTATGCTATAAGTGTTTAGTTGATCAATTCTGAAATCAGGGGATCATTAGTTCTACACTGTAACTTACAATAATGAAAAAGAATATGAAATTTCTAAATTGTTACTCACGAATTATTAGCTTACCCTAGCTAACTACTCCAACTAGGGGAAGTGATTAAATATATTCATGACAATGATTAGTGACTAAAGACAAATCTACATTTTTGTTTAATATAAATTGCTTGTTAATTCTACTATTTTCTTGAAATTCTTATGTAGAGAAAAAACTTATGGTAGATAATTATATAGATAAGCCATATTTTATTAGTAATTAAGTTTTGAAAATGAAAAGGGTAGATGAGATATTCTAGTACAGTTTCTACAAAAAAGTTCCACTTTAAGACTAGAACCCAAACTTTAATTTGTATTCATTCAACTTTCTAGTGACTATGAATTGACAATTTTGCAAGAGAGGTGCATCTAATTAGACAGGGACAAGCACATATAGGATGGAAAAAAAATGAAACAGAAAACCAGTACAATTAGGGTGACATACATCTATAAGGCTGATAAAAAGGTGATATTATAAGGACAAAGCATTAATTGTAAACTTGTGTATTTACCAGATGTAGTGACTCATATTACGTATAATACAAAACTTAAAACTATACCCAAATTAAAACATCTAGGCAGTTTTGGGATTGCTAATTTAGTGCATATCATATTAGAAAAGTAAACACTTTTTCATTGAAAAGGCTTGATTGGTGAACATAATGGAGTGATTTTCATCTGGTAATATAGTTATAAAACCACAATTTTGTTTCATGTGTAAAATAAAGAAGGTACTAAAATCCAAAATAGAAGTATTACCATATTATAACTTACGATTATAAGTTTTTAATCAAATGACAAGTTAGGATATCCAAAGCACAAATTTACTAATTAATAATTCATTTCCAAAAGGACCTTACATGCCGTGATGAACTATGCCAAACATAGCCCTAAAAATTTGTAAAAAAATCAAAATCAAAATTAATTAGAACATGACGAATGCGTTATAAACAAAACCGAGAAGAAAACTGAGCATATAAATAGAAAAACCGAGAAGAAAACCAGAAAAACCGTGAAACCGAAGAATCTCGTGAACATGTCTTCACGGGTAAAAAATGAAAAGGCAAAAAGAATCACAAAGAACTGATAAACAGTATACTGAAGAGAATAATGTTTCAGAAACAGAAGAAAGTAGATGAATCAATCGAAGACTTCAATATAAGTATGTGGAAAAATCAAAACCCGCCCTAACCTGAAATACCTAATTTTGCAGAAAGGGGAGAAACTTCCGAAGTGGCGTTGCCGCGTCCCCTCGCCGGAAATCTGACCGCGCGCGCATCGTTGGAGAAGAGAGGTCGCGTTCGCTCGTCACCGGAAATCTGGCCGCGCTCGTCGCAGGAAAGGGGTGAACTTACAAAGTGCAGAGGTCGCACGAGATCGAAAGGTAAAAATTTTTTTTACAAGGGTAACATAGGGTCGGGAAGGATTTATTTTTGTATGGTTACCGGCGGTTTAAAACCACCCCTGAGCCAAACCGGCGCTTAATTTTTATTGCCGGTAAAACCCGCATTTCTACCAGTGCTTCAATGTACAACTTGATCAATATTAAGAGTCAACATAGAGGAACTTCTAGCTTCTAACTTCTAACTTCTAAGAGCCATTCAAAAAAACGTATCTGAATCTAAATTGTCAAATTTCCACGCGTCTCATTCCATGAAAAGGTAAACCAATTCATGACCTTTTGAATGCAATATGATCACCATCAATCTTGTCCACCCGAAGAAAGAGTAATTATAATTAAATCTAAGAAAAGAGATAACAGAAATTGAGAAATAAAAAAGTAACAAAAAATAAGACGCCATGAAGATCAAAAAGTTACCTGCCATAAGCAGGACCAAACTACATTGATATTCAGAACATAGAGAAAATATTCTAAATATTTATAAAATGAACCACCTGATATAGAAACTTACAATCAATGAAAAGAAACAAACTAGGATCCAATACTAAGATCAAAAAAATTATTTTTGCAACTTATCCAATAAAAAACAAGTGGTGCACAAACTAGGCACATATTTCAAACCTTTACCTTCTCTCTCCACAAAGTCAAATTACATCAAGTCAGCGAGCTAAAATCAGAAGACCACCTAATATAGAAGCTTACAATAAAATAAAAGAAACAAACTATGATCCAAATTCCAAAACTCAGATCAATAAATAATTTTGCAAATTCTCCAAAAAAAAAAACATGTGGTTGAACATTCAAAAGTTGTTGTGTACTTCACTCGAAGTTGGAGAAAAGGGTGGAAGGGTATATCAATTCATTCCTCTGTCAAAACCCATTTTGATGAGTATATATAGAGATCTGGAATTTGGTTATTGGGTTATTATGTAATATAATGATTGAGGTTCTTTGTGGAACTTGGTCTTGATGACAAAGAACAGCCAAAAATAGGTTTGCTTTGCTTTAATGTAGGCTACATTTTCAAAGCTACAACTGAAAACCTAAATAGATAAAAATAAATCTACATCATTTGAAATAAAGAAAGAACAATTAAAGACGAAAGCTGGAGACTTTGTTCCTCAAAAGAAGGACAGCCATGAGGTAAAGAAAGGGATATAAAATCTGGTTGCTTCAGTTAAAAAATCACAACAAAAGAAACAACAACGTTGTTTTTGCAGCGGTCAAATCTTAAATTCCAGCGGAGGGAAGATGGATATCTTTTGCCAAGCTGAAGTGAGGACAACGAAGAGTTCCTGAGAAGCAATTTTTACAAAATACTGAGCAAAGAAGTTCCACAAACGCAAATATTCAAGAACACCGAGCAGAGAGAGACGAGGAGAAAGGATCATAGAGTGGAGTGGTCACAGACGGAAGATCTTTAAAAACAACTGACTTCACACGGAACAATCGAACGCCTTCAAAAGTCGCAATCAAAAGCCTACAAAGCATGCGAAGTGAAGCAGAGAAAGAGAAAGGCAATACCTTTACGCTAATAGTGCAGCCGATGGCTTAATCGAGTGATTCAAGGCTCATTGGCGGCTTGGAACAATCATGGCATGTAGAATACCGAAGAGAGCCAATCCCATGGGGACGACGAAATTGAGTGAAGTGGCGGACAAGCTAGCATTGATGAACACTGCTGCTGTCCGAACAGAATCTTGGATTACAGAAATCAGAGGGAGGAAGAAAAATAACTCGGCTTTAGACAGATTATATCCAGCGGTGAGCTACCGGTCGCCTGGTCGGGAAACGGGGAGCCAGGATTTAGAGTTTGAACGATGCACTGTAGCACCGGAGAGTGGAGAGTGAAGTCTGGAGTAACGAAGTCCTTCAGCTTCGGTAACAAATGATGGTAAATTTTTTGAAAAAATTTGACAATAAAATCTTAAAATTTGAATATGCAGGTGTTAATTTATCTAATACACAGTTCTTGATAATATGTATTTGTAATTTATTTGTAATTTTATTTTGGTTGATGTGGAAGATTGCTTGTTAAATGTTTATTTGATTTAATTAGGGACATAGACATGTAATTCAGTATTAGCTATTGTTTGATGAGGTAATTGTATAATTAATAATAAGTTTATTAATTTCGATTGAAATATAGTAATATAGTAATCCATGTCAATTAATTTAAGACTTTGGTTGATTTTCAGAATAGTTTTAATTATTGCATAATAAAAAAAAACATAATAGAAACTTAACTCGTATTATAAATATGTTATTTGGCAATTATTTTGTATAAAACTCTACGCCAATGAGTCATTATACTCAATAACTCATATAAAATATAACTCATAAGAAATTAAAAATCATCAGATCAATGACAAAAGATTATAATATTAAATTTAAAATATGAATACAAATAAATTAGGAGGGGAAATAATTTTTTAAAATTTTATATAATTATTAAAACATTTTAAACTAATTTTACCAATTTAATTTATCAAAAAAAATAAGTAAAATATTATTTTTTACTAGAATATTTATATGATATCTCACTTTTGGGAAAATATATTTATCATAAAAAAGAATTGGAAAATTAATCAATTAAGAAAAATAAAAATAAAAAATAAAAAAATAGATAAATTTATCATACTGCCCTTATTTAAAAGAGTAATCGGTAAAACTGTAAATAGATAATATTATTTTATTTCTTTAAACGGTAAAACAGTAACTGATAATATTATTTTATTTTCATAACCAGTAAAACGATAATTAAATGGTAGAGCGGATAATCGGATAATGGTTAGAGCGGATAATCTGGTTCTTTTGACCTGATGGCGTGTTTATCCTCCAAGACCAAAAGAAATGGCGGTGCCGGTGGCTAAGCTTCACTACCTCGCAAATCTGGTCAAGCTTCTTAACAGGTGTGATCAACCATCCATGGCTTCGCTCTCGGTGTTTGACTGATCTGCATATTTTAGGTTGCCCTGGAAAAAGAATACCATTAACAATACATAAAACCCAGAAAATGTAACGCCTGTTAGGTGTTCGACAAAATTCCCTTTCTTTAATCCAAACCGTCGACGAAGGTAGCAAGGCTACCTGCTGTTTCAGTACTGCTGCTTGCTGGCAAGCTTCCGTTTCAACCGGCGGAGAGCCGCTGAATGTTTCTTTTCTAGTCGTAAGATTGAGGCAAAGGGGCTGAGCTACCATTTTCAAGCGGCGGAGGTTTGAAGTTTTGGACCTGTAAGGTCGAGAAGGGTACAGACACTATATAAACATGACCTGCAACTTCCGTCATTCCCACGAATTAATCTGTTCTTTTGAATCAGACAACCATGGCCACTATTAGCTTCAATATGACCTTCTTCTGTTCGATCCTTCCTCTGTTTCTCTTCTTCTCTGTCACCCAAGCCAAAGTCCCCGACTCCGACACCTTCGAGTACGTCAACGCCGGCGAATTCGGGGAGTACTTCCCGGAGTACACCGACAGCTACCGTCTCCTTCCCATCGGCAACTACTACTTCCATCTCTGCTTCTACAACACAACCCCTGACGCCTTTCACCTAGCCATGTTCATGGGCAACTGGGATTCCGACTTCTCCCTCCTCCGCTTCGTCTGGGAGGCCAACCGGAACGCCCCCGTCGCCGAGAATGCCACCCTCGCCTTCCGCCGCGACGGGGACCTGGTTCTCTCGAACCCCGACGGCCGCGTCGTCTGGTCCACCGGCACGGCCAACAAGGGCGTGGTGGGTCTCACCGTGCTTGACAACGGGAACATGGTTCTGTACAACAGAAAGAATAAGTACGTTTGGCAGAGCTTCGATCACCCCACCGACACTCTTTTAGTCGGCCAATCTCTCCGAGTAGACGGGCCGGAAAAGCTAATCAGCCGTGTCTCATACGAAGATGGGTCGGAGGGGCCTTACAGTTTAGTGCTGGAACCTGACGGCTTCCGACTGTATCTGAAATTAAGGGAAAACAAGACGCTTTCCTACTCCGGCGACACGTTCCTGCATTCGGGTACCCCTTCCCTGACGTCCACCACATTGACCTGCCAGACAGAGACGCCTGAAGCTTTCGCCTTTAACGTTTACCTGAGCTGCTTGGGATTGGCAAATTCTTCCACATAGTCGGGAGGGGAGAATTGTTGGGTTTTTTGGGTCCCTCCTATGTGGAAAACCCAAATATTCAACTTTGAGTTTGAGGCCCATTTATGGGGGCCCATTAGGAGCTTAATGTATGCCTGGTCGAATTCCACTTGAGGAAGAGAGTGAATGTCTTTTGAGTGAGAAGGTTCTTCGCGATTTTGTGCATACCAGAATCAGAGTTTTGCGGTTTACGGATTATTTACCCGTTGGATCGTACTGAATATTTGGGTGCATGTTCGTCTTCTCTATTTTGACATTATGAACGGCGAAGATCTTGTTTTGAGGTTTTACGGAAGAGTTATTGCAATTCGAACATAGACGTTTTCAACCGAAAATCCTATACCGACCAGTCTCGCATTTCTTGGCAATCGGAGGATCATTCAGTGTCCGATTGGGCTGATATTTTGTGAGCTTGTTCGTAACACATCATTATACATTTGGAACGGTGGAGATTGAATTCGGACGGTTGGATTATCGCTGCGCTTATCTTGCCTGTTTTCCCAACACAGCGCTGGTGGGTACGTATACGGGAGGACCTTCTTCAATTCGACATTATCCTTCATAAGACTCGAATCCGACGGGAACGTGAGGATGTACACTTACTACACCAGGGTGGAGTTCGCCTCCTGGGCGGAGACCTTCACTCTGTTCTCTAAAAAGGAACGCCTCACGGCCTGTTCGTTGCCGGAATTCTGCGGAGCCTTGGGGGTGTGCGAGAACGAGATGTGCGTGGCTTGCCCAAGCCCCAAGGGGCTGCTCGGGTGGAGCGAGGATTGCCGGCCGCCGGAGCTTGGTCGTCCCTGCAGGACTGGGAGGTCAGTTGGGTATTACAAGGTGGAGGGTGTGGAGCACTTTCTCGGTGCTCACGACGCCGAAGAAGGGACGGTGATGAAGAAGGTGGACGAGTGCAAAGAGAGGTGTAGTGGGGATTGCTCCTGCCTGGGTTTCGCGTACAAGGAGGAGTCTTCCAGGTGCTTGCTTTTGCCCTTTCTGGGCACTCTCAGTAAAGTCGATGATCCTCGTCGCTCTGTATATATCAAGATTGCCAACAAGTAGGTCTGATGCAGTCAGGAGAATACCCCCCTAGTGGTAATGCAAAATTGCAAATAACATAAAGCAGACTGGCTGGTGACGTTCCTGGGTGTTTGATTTTGAAGAGTTTTTATCTCTCTGAATGAATGTGTATGACTATGACCCTATAAAAAAGTAATGCTTTTCATGGTGGAAAAGTCTGGTTTTTCATCCCTTCGTAAAACAATGCTTAAAGATGAAATATTTGCTGCTTTTGTTTTTTTCAGGGAAGGCATTGATATCTTGAAAAAAAAGCAGTGATCTTTACACAAATAACATTGTTTATTTACGTACCTCGGACCCGACAGATTGGCTGAACATGGAGGTCCAGAAAAACATTTGAGTTGTTAAATTGTTAAATTGGTGAAGCGTTCAGAACCGCACAAGTCACAACTGTCCAGAATCCATTTTGAAGCGAGAATGATCAGATACTCCGTTTGAATTTTGAGGGGTCGAGTTGAGTGCACGAACTCTTTGACGATTTCCCAGGCATCGATGGCTTATTCGAAGACCTGGTCGCTACCCCTGGTTCCCAATCTCTGCAACGAGGTCCCATTTCAAGATAAATCCAAGAACCTTTCCAAGTGCTCTCTGAAGAGTACAACCAGATGTACCAAAATAAGCTTCTACTCGAGCAAAAGGAGGGATGTCTTGGGAAAGAGGAAGTGGGCTTCATCGATCTATAGCAAAAATTGTGAGGAGATACGCTATGGACCTAGCCCTTCACCTTCCGCTGGTGAAGTGCGCGTCGATGGTCTGGAGAAAATCGGAAATTTAGTGAGTGAATTCGGGTGGAGGGTGAGAAGGATGGCTGAGAATGACAGTGAGATGAGGCGTGTCGCTGACGTTCAGGCTGAAGCATTTCACACGACGATGCCTTTCTTCGATGATTTGTTCTTACAATTCTTCAAGGTCCGGTTTCTTTCCCAATTCCACCTTGTCGTGTAACAATGTTTTGGAATGCCGGCAACAATAACCATAGATGTTAGTTTACTCCTTTTACTGGTGCCATTTCAGATATCTGTACTCCATAATATCATCAGTCCGACATTTGTTCCTGCGTTTATCCAGTAATGCTTGTATCACCTCATTGTCAGGCTATGTCCAGTTTATATCGTTTTATATGTCTTCAGGAAGTACGATCCATTTTATAAGCTTTTCAATGCAGGCAAACTTCACCGTATCTCTTTCACTATCTGGCTCTTTTTATAAGCAAATACAAGACATGTCCCTCAATATCTGTACCTTTCTGGTTCAGAAGTCCTATACACTCTGCTAAATAGTACTCGTTTCTTGTACAGCATGCAGCCGTAGCAACAAATAATGCAAGGCTTCCTCAAAAATTTGGAGCAATTTGGTGACCGAAGTTCTGAATAGTTACTAATTTGCACCTGTTTGATCTACTTCATGCTGTTCTATGCAGGCTGAAGTGCTTGCTGCCCTTATTTACAGACTCAGGAACTCACCACCTGACAGGTACCTTACTAGTTTTTGACTTCATTATGCCTTTTAGTATCTTTCATGATGACTTCTGGCTGTAATTATATTCTTTATAAGCCTGTTATCTGTAAATTTGTGTGGGATATGTTTGCTAAATTAAGCTATATTTACTAGTTACGAAGAATTGGATAATAAGTAGATTGCTCAAAATATAATTTAAAAAAAAATTGATTGCTCAGAATATAAAATTCCTTGTAGTTAGGCAGAAGAGATTATCACAGACTATACAAGCATACCTTGACTGTCTTACACTAAATTTTGGCAGGTATGCTTGTTTGGTTGCAGAGCCAAACTGTTCTTCTGATTCACAGAATGGATCAAACAGAGAGCTTGTTGGAGTTGTTGATGTCACAGTAACGAGGGATGAAGATGTTTTGAGGCATATTGGTCGGGAAGAAGAGTACCTCTATGTGTCTGGAATAGCTGTCCTTCAAGAGTTTAGGTTAGATCTGTCTTTAATGTTACCCTTCTTCAATTTGGGTATGTCTGACAAGCACAATAACATTTATACTGCTGCTACAATATTTAATTACTTATATTTATTTCATTCAGTCACGAATATCACAAGGAGAAGCAAGGTGTTAATAGCCCTTTTCCGATATTTCTCTCTTGGATACGGAACTTTTCTTGTTGGAAACAACTTTTTCTACAGGAAGTTTTTAACTCTGAATGATTTTCAAATAGGGAGCGCCGAAATAAAAGAACACTCAAGTAGCCAAAAGTTGGCTTTATTCTTTCTTGTTGTAAGAGTAAATTTTTAATCACTTGTTGTGGTAACAGTATCAGTTTGATACATCCACTGTGAAAATATCACCATTATCAGGAAGGCATTAGTAACATTTTTCTGAAATTTATCCCTTGGAAACAAAGAGTTTGCTACTGAAAGTTTCTACCAATACAGATGATCTGCAAATAGCGAACCTATTAGTAACATAAAAGAAATACTTAGTAGTCAAATGGTTGGACTTAGTCTGTCTAGTTGGGAAGACGAAACTTTGGAGCACCTGTTGAGTCAATAGCATAAGTTTCTTAAGTTACAAGCAGTCAAACAATAGTTCATTCTGATTCTAAATTTCCATGGATATCTGTCTGTTGTCACTCTCCTCTGAGGTGTGCAAGAGAATATAAGTGTCAGGGCCTTCATATTTCTGGTTAGCTTCTCTCTATTCAAAAGCAAGCTATTGAGGATATTCTTATTTCACTTCCTGTTATGTATTTCATAGACTTCAATTGGGAGGCTCAGAAACATAAAAAGTTGGTTGATTGTCAAAAAAATCAAAATTATTTATATCTTTGAATCCTTAATACTATATGAAGAATTTATACATTAAAACTGGTCTTCTGGCTGAAAGATAACTCCGAGCTTTGGAAGAGAATGTGAGTCTCAAGGCTTTCACTTGATATTTCTGGTTAGCTTCTCTGTATTCAAAGGCAAGTTCTTTCGAATAATCTTATTTCCCTTCCTGTTATGCATTTCGTAGGCTTCCATTGGAAGACTCAGAAACATGAAGAAATTTGCTGATTGGTAAAAAAAAGATCAAACTTATTTAGCTGTTTGAATTCTTACCATTGTATGAAGAATTTTTACCTTAAAATTGATCTTCTGGCCCGTAGATAGCTCTTCATTTTCACTCACTACATGCCTCTTGTCAAGCCTATCATATATTGGAAAGTGACAGCAGAGTATCTTCTTTTTCTTCTTAGCGAAATAGCAGAGCATTTTCGTGAATGTTTAAGATTCCTTTGATATAGTCTCATCTCTGTGCCTTGATACTAGCTCTATAAATGACCGTACCATTAAAAAAGTATGTTGAGGTCTCCCCAAACCTAAACTTATGAACATGCATTAATAGAAAATAATATGGTAATTACTGATCATGCATGCTATTAATACATGATATGTAATGTTGCTATTTCCTGCAAATGATTCCTCATACACTAACTCAGGACAATGAATAATAGGAGGCAGAAAGTAGCCACAGTTTTGCTCAAAGCCTGTGACTTGATGTCTCTTCTATGGGGCTATGAGTATCTCGTCTTACGGGCTTATGAAGACGACTTGGGGGCTCGGGCGCTCTACTCAAGTGCAGGTTATAGAGTAGTCTCAAGCGATCCCCACTGGATGACAACTTGGATTGGGAGGAGAAGGCGGGTTCTAATGGTCAAACCATCTGGTCTAAGCAAACATTCTTCTGCCCATGAATTAGCTTTGCAGGTTACAGAATATTTCAAAAGCGTCCAGACATTAGGGGCTTGATGTTGAACAACCTGATGAAGAGCTGGCCCAAGAGTAACTACAGTAAGAGATCCTTAACCCCCTAGGTAACTTTTCTTTAATGGAAGAAGAAAAAAAGGAGAATCATGAGACTTATATTCACTTTTTTTTTTTTTTGTATCTTGCTCTCAGTTAGAAAGTGTAACTAATAGATAGTTTCATGCTTTTGATTAAAGTCTTATGTTTCTGAACCTTATAAGTTTAAAAATGTCTACAAATTCTAAATTTTCTTAGACAGTTTTCCTGTTTTATTTTGTGTATGCTGCAACGGCAAGCATATTTAGTCCTAAAGCTACAGGTCTACTTGCCCTTTCTAGTGGTTGAGGAATTCCTCCTGCTTATTGATGAGATAATCCATCAGTTCAAGAACCAAGGCTAATATGTAAATGGCAAGCCGAATTGAAGTTATGATGCAATTTCATAATTAATAAACTAAAATATTTTTAAGCACCTCTTTTTTACTATTCTCCCCCAAGGAGAAACTGTTCGACTAGCCATAGACAGGGTTTCCCTGCAAGGAGAATGATGTAGGACAGAATAGGGAAGAGAGGAAGTGAGAGAATAGGAGAGAAGAAATAGAGGAAGTGAGAGAATAGGAGAGAAGAAATAAGGTGACAGAGGAAGAACGGAAGGAGAAGAGAGGTTTCAATATTCAATAAAAATCAAGTCGTCCATTTTACAATATACATGGCCTATTTATAGGCTAATTAAACCCTAATAACACTTTGAATTCTACTAAAACACTGTCTCAAAGATAACTACGAAATTACTCTCCTACTTCTATTCTGATTAGGACTGTAGAGTCCTATTTCGGCGTCTAGCATAGGTCTTAAGACCTTGTGCTACGTCAGAGAAACTGTCTTCTATTTTTCAGAACAGGACTGGGTGCTTGTTACCCTTCAGCATCTACTAACTACTACTAACTTCTTTGTTAGAAAATTACTTTGGATGTCTTTGAAGAAGTTTCCCAATCTAAAACAATGCACTATTTGATTATTGAATAAGTTCTGATTTTATTCCCTAATGGGTCGGAGTCATATTTTTTTCTTTTATTGTTATGTATTTAGATTGAATTTACTCATCCTTTCCTTCTGCAGGCGATAGAAACTGAAATTCTCTAATCAGTCCCACTACTTAAGCAGAGGATATTGCATATTGATTGTTTAGACTTTAGATCAATCAAATCTCGTGGCAAAGAAGATTTTTATTGCTCTTAATGATGTAGCCCTGTTAATTGTTGACAAGGTGTGTAGCCTGTGCCGAGATATGTGCTACTGTGTTGGGGTTGATGTTGAAGCTACTTTAAGAGACGAGGCTAGAACTAGGAGGCAAAGAAAGATTTTCAGGTCTATCCCACAAAAAGTATTCTCTGGCATCCCCGCTCACTAAGTACCTATTGTGTCGAAAAACAATATTGTTCTACTAATTTTTAAACTTCTCTCCAACTATGATTGGTTGTACCTGGTGATTTCCCGAAACTGTTTTCCAGACTCCCAACCAGTCTTCTCAAATACTATTTTCAGATAAATTTTTCGTATTAGTTTTTGTAACATGCATAGATTTAGTAAGAAGAGACGGGTAAGAGGAGAAGGAAAGAGCGCTCAAATAAAATAGAAGAAAAGGTGAGTAAAACATGTATAGGTCAAAGAGGAAAGTTGTATTTCTCTTACATGAAGTCTAAAAATAGACGAACCATAGGAATTGTATTCAGAGAAAAATTAACCTTGATACGGGTATAACAAAAGTCTATTTTCCTATGTGGACATAATAAACATAAAAAATAAAAGAAAAAAAAATAAGAAAATAAGAACACTAGTGGACTAATACTAATTCCAACCCTTTTTCTTTGTTTATTGTTTTTCTCTGTTTAAATAGACAAGCCGGAAATTACAATTTCAGGTTAGCATTCGCGAGTTTCTGAGGTAATTGTGTTTACACTGGCTTCCAGTTCCCGCAGAAAAACGACCATTTCAAGCGAAAATCAGTGCAGAAGGAACTCAGCAGTCCAATTACATTACCCTCGAGCCTCAAAACATTCAGAAGGTGGGAGCAAAACCCAACTCCATTGCATCACAACTGCGCTCTCTCTCTCTCTCTTCTCTCTTAAAGAACCAGATCGGCAGAACCTCGAACACAACCCAGAGTTTTTCTTTCAAAACGAAGTACAGAATAACTTAGAATTGGAACTCAAGTCAGGGAATTTTACATAATCATTTCACATGGAGATTTGGATGAGACGAGACCAGAAACGAGGTACTCGTGGTCACTAGGCGTGCAAAGCCATGAAAAGGTTTTGTTTTCTAGCATGCTCTGGGATGAGACGATCCAGAAATTCTGACGGGATTCCTGCAAGCTCTGTGCATACCAAGACAAATGAAACACAAGTCAGATTGCATTTAGAAGTTGTCAAAATCTTTGCCTTTAGTTCCATGGGAAGTCTCTGTTTCCTGATATGGAACTACAGGACAGGCATAAAATCACATCATGAACCCAAAAAAGTGGTTTCCTGTTATGAAACTACAGGACAGGTATAAAAACACATCGATGAACCCAAAAAAATGGAAGCAAAGGCAAGGGTGTCATCACCACTAGATAGAACTACATACTGATCTAAATAACTAGATTAAAACAAGAGACTTTCTTTTTTTAGTTGTTTCTGCTCCATGGAAAAAGGAAAATGCTTTTGTTCATTTTAACAAAACTCTGAGCATCCATTTTGAAAGTTATGAATGGTTTATTTTCGCCAAGCGTTTGAAACACCTTACCTTGAGGTTTAAAATTGAAGAGAGGAGGTAGAGGGCGACCATTGGGAAGGCGAGTGTTAGGATCTCTCAGTTCATCAAAGAAGGGGTGCATGCAGGCTTCCAACTGTCAGCACCCCAAATGGGAAATCATTACAACAATATAGACAAACCAGTACATAAACTACTCTTGATTCAAAATTGTCTAGGTAGCAAAAGATTGAACTTACAGCAGTACATCGCAGATTAGGAGAGTACTGTAGAAACCTGCTCACCAAATCCACAGCTTCAGGAGGTAACTGCTTTTGAAAAACCTTCAATTGGCAAAATAATCAGAGTTTCGAACCAGCGTCGCTATTTTCTGTAACAGATGCTTTTCCCCATATTAAAAATGAAAGTATGGGTAGCTTGGATGACACAAGGAGGATCACACACCTTATGCCATGGGTGAGCTTTTATCTGGGGGAACTTGAACTCTGTATAGTTTGGATTCATACACTTTATCTCTTCCCTTGTAGGTGTTCCCAATACCTACAAGACGAAATTGAAAAAACCATTTGAAAATCTGAAGCACTCTGTCATTAGTCCATTAGTAAGGTTAATAAGATTGCTTTATTACCTTGATGATTTCAACCAACTGGTCAACACCACTTTCTCCGGGAAACAGAGGCTGTTAATTAGATGGAGAGAAATGAGCAAAAGAGAAATTGATTGAAACCGTCCCACATATATTCAGAACACTAATTGTAGCTGTTGCTTAACAAATAATGAAACACAGAGCGGTTGACAGAGTTGAAGAGGAGAAAACAGAAACAAGGAAATTTCTCATTTTGTACCATGCAGCTTCATCAAGTCACAGCAGGCCCAGTCTATGCATATACAGGCAATACTTAGATAATGTGTGGCGTGCTTATCAGAAGATGATTTTAAGGACAGAAGATTTGACTTGAATTCTAGCCAAGGCGGACCCAGCCAACTATATCTTCCTTCGAAACTTATGCTTTTCACGATTGTTTTTAAAACTGAGTAGTCATCAAACTGGTAGGATGCCTGGTTTTGGTTTAACTGGATTAGACCAGGGTCATCAGTTGGATGAAGGGATGCCACCTTCAGGTTTTCTAGCTTAGTATGATGTTTTCCGTGCAAACATCTGGCACTGCTTTAAATACTCCGTCCACTAAAATTTCTTCACTCTGTTCTTAAGCCAGACCAATCTAACTGGTCCAGTTTTACTGTCCCACCAGACCTACCAGCCAGGTTTCCATTTTTTTTAACTCAAAATAGCTTTCTCCTGAGAACCGGAAAACACTAAACTCCAACCTATCTGGATGAACAGCCAGGGCCAGTCTGATTCTAACAACACTGTTAATTAGAGGAATGTCATTTACTTGATGATATTTACAAAAAAATGTTATTACCTAGGTTTTATCATTAAAAATTATATAAAAATAACTAAAGTTCTCAATGAATAGTGCAATGAATTCTTATTAATAAATAAATGTTGATTAAGAAGAATCTTCTAAAAACCTGAATACAAAAATATGGTGCAAATGAAAATTAAGTGTGCATAAGCCTATGCAGATTTCTGCTCATACTCCTCTTTTTGCTTCGAAAAATTTAAAAAGTCAAATAAAATTTGCCAGAGAAGGAACAACCAGACCAAGAAGTAGTTCAGCCATCACACAGCCCGTAGACCACATATCAATTGCAGTGGTATACTCAGTTGCACCAAAGATGAGCTCAGGAGCACGATAGTATCTCGAACAGATGTAAGAAATATTTGGTTCTCCTTTGACCTGTATCATGCATAACAATCAACATAGAGGGCAGAATGGAATTTCATTTGGATCTAAAATGAAATAAAGGCTTACCAAAACTTTTGCACTCCCAAAGTCACATAGTTTCAACTGATGAGTGTGAGGATTCACCTGAAAATTGAAATCTACTTATCAAAAGCTAGTACCAGCACTAAAATTTGGAACCCCAAATCTAAAGACACTGCAAACATTAAATGGTGCACTATAGCATTAACAACATGAACAGTAATTTTTTTTTTTTTTTTTTTTTTTTGCACACTGCTTCTCAAGGACCAAAAAAAATAGTATTATTTATTTTTGGCAAAAGGCAACAAATTAACAGACCATTGCACCTTAACCAAAGATAGCTTTAAATAATTGCTCTTGGAGTCTAGGTTGTTAAAGAGAAGGAACATATCAAATCATTGCACAAAAGAAGCAGGCTTTTGTTCAGTATGGATGCAGATATTGAACTAGAGCAAATGACAAGTTATCTAATGGTTTATAATTAAAAAGTAACCTACAAGGAACATGAATGTGCAAACGAGAAAGGTAAATAAGATACAACTAAGTAAAAAAAAACAAGTTTAAATTTCATATATCCAGTTTCACTCAATGGAAAAGATGTAGATTAAGTAACCTCTGTTCATCTACCAATATTTTGTCATCTAATTTTCTCTCCTTCTTTTGCTTTTTGGGAAAAAAATATTTGTCACTAAGGCATCTAATCATCCAATAGACTGTACCGAGGTCCTGAAAAAAAGTATAAAAGTACTGGACTTCACTAATTACAGTCAGCAAGTGACCTGCAAAGTTCAGAAGACAAAACAATGCATATCAAGTAACGATGCAAAGATACAAAGATGCAAAGATACAAAGATGCAAAGATACAAAGATGCAAAGATACAAAGATGCAAAGATACAAAGATGCAAAGATACAAAGATGCAAAGATACAAAGATGCAAGACCACATAAATATGAAAGGATAGTGCATTCAGGGAGATGAACCATACCAACAAGTTCTGTGGTTTAATATCACGGTGACAAATGCCGACACAATTGTGTATGTAAGCTAGTGACCTGCAAATCTGCCACAAAGTAGACATAGTAATAAGAGCTAATCAAAGTAGAGGCGCCAACAATATTTTTCACCACAAAGATAACCATAAATGTATCCAATAAAAGTAACTTTCCGATCCCTTGTCCTTAATCATCAAGAAAATTGGATTACTTTCGCAGGTTTGCGTCATTATTGCGCAGTTCAATAAAGCAAAAGGCTAAAAACAAACCTGGTATGTATAGAGCTTCACATATACTAGGGGCATTCTTTGGTTCATTCTATTGTAATGCCTTGCGATCCGATTAACTGTCTCAGGTACAAACTCAAGTACAAGATTTAGGTATAGCTCCTCCTTGTCTGTAGTAGAGAAAAAACAGTGCTTGAGAGCAACAATATTTGGGTGATCCAACATTTGCATGATCTGCAGCTCCCTATTCTTATAGCGCTTATCTTGGAGAACCTTCTTGATGGCCACAATTTCCCCAGTTTCTCTACATTTGGCCTAAACCAAAACACCATGAACAAATTAATTTCTAATATTAGCTTGAAGAGCCAAATGAGATCACTGAAAACTTATGCAGTACCCTGCATGTACCTGAAAAACGACTCCAAAAGAGCCAGTACCCACCACATGCTCTGCTATGTAACTTACTCTCTGAATTACAGTATAAATATGTCAGTATTATTTTGATGTTATTAACGAAATTAAACAAAAGTTATTCTGAAATTCTGACCTGTTTTATCTGACCATTTCTACCACCAATAGTTGTCGCTATTACATGTCCGGCCTCAGCACCCATGCCATCCACGACATCTGGCTCACTATCCTGCAAAACCTTAACTGTGATATGCAATTTTTGCTACAGAAGAGAGGATAACACCTCATTATGCAAACAACTCTTAGATACTAATAAAAGCTCAGCAGTGGCTTGTATTCCAAGGGGTGGCCATAATAAAGATTCATCACTAAAACGATGTTGGCATTTAAAATATGGAGCTTGCATAGAAAAACACGTAAGCAAGAAAGACCTGTGAACCTGGAAATAGTGAAAACAGTTTGGTGGCTAATTTCAAACATTCCCTTCCTACCCAAAAAAAAAAAAAAAAAATCAAGTGCACCCGACATCCCCTCACCAGATCCCGAGATGAATCGAGACACTTTTGTACAAGGAACGTTAAAATTTCCTAAGACCACCAGCTTACTCTATCATCATCGAGGTCCAGGCTGTTGTCCCTTAACCTCATCTCAAGCATCTCCCTCCCAAGCCAATCGACTGAACTGGAAGATCCTTTAAAACTGTTTATCCCCCTTGAGCTGCCACCACGGCCATGTCCCAGACTAGCAGAAGCCATAACTTCAATTGCAGCCTATCGCATACAATACCAGCTAACCCATTTCACTGAATTTCCAGAGCATATCTTCACCGCTTCCAGGGAAGGATCATCCGGATGAATCATCAAACCTAAAGCCAAACAGATGTGAACAATCAGATATTAAAATCACCAAACTCACATTCTTCTGGAACTAATCCTTGAACGCTTCCAAGCATATTCCGAAAAATGCAAACTTAGCCTACCAGCAAGCACAGGAATGTAAACCATGAACAAAACAAAGTGGAACTTACTACTCTTACAGACAAAAACCATCAGAGGAAATACTTAATGCTGCTGAAATTGCTTTTGAGTTCAAATACAGAAACTTGTGCAACAGAGTCAAGCCTAAAAAGCGGAGTAATATTACGCGGTCTCGCTAGAGAAGCCATGTAACTGAGATGTGTAGTTCAAAAAACACAGGACGCGAAAAGTGGAAGACAAAATTTGAAAGAAAAAATCGTGAATAAAGGAAGTGATCCCACCAACAGATAAAATTGAATGATCGCAGCGAAATATTAAAATGGAGGAAATAGCGCGTAAATCGGGACCAAATGCATCCAACAGGAACATGACATGCTACTGATCCGAAAAGCAGATAGAGCACAGCCCACTAGGGAACTCGGCGCAAATTTCAACCAGACATGATACCAGTCATTTTCAACTTCACCCAAAGCAGTTTCAGGCAACACAGAGACACGATCTTGATCTCCCACCCAAAAGCATTCCCCTTCAAATTCCACCCTCCAAACATCAGCAACTCCCATCAAAACTCGAAACCCAACCACTCACCCACTGTCGATCCCAACTATTTCCGAAGTCACGAAACAGTAAGACGTACCCAGAAAAAAAAAACAGCCACCAAAAAAAAAAGGAAGAACCAATAACAAAATCAAAACAAAAAAAAAAAAGGAGAAAGAAATGATAACCCAGTAGCACAAGAACCTGAAAATCGGACATTTTCCATCCAAGTTCCACTCACCCTCGCCGCTGTCTAACGAACACAACCAATATCACCCATTTCAGAAAGAAGAGGGAAGAAAAGTAACAAATCCAGGGAAAGCTAGAGAAGAGAGAGAGTGTGAAAAGAAGAGAGCATAGAAAGCAAAAGTAGTCGAGCGTGGAATTGAGCACTCATTTGAGAGCCACCTGTACTCACGACCCTCCCCCCATTTTTCTACTCCCCAAAGTCCAAATTCCCACACTCCTCGCTTCACCCTCCGTATCCTTTTATAAAAAAAAAAAAAAAAAAAAGAAAAAAGCAAAACTTCCTCCCACTTTCATTTTCAACTCCCCGTCTTCTTCCCCCTCCACGCCTGACGCCTCCCTCCCGTCCGACGTCGCGTCGCCGGACCGTCCCCCCCGGTTTCTTACTTTCTTTCTTTTTCGCTCCTCTCGACTCGGAAAGGCGCACCGCGATCTCTAGCCGTTGGATCGCGGCTTAGTCCACGTGGAGTGAGATAGGAGGCAGATGTTGAATAGGAGTAATATCGTCATTTCATTGAAAGAGGATAAAACGAAGACCGGGGCGATCATGACGCCTTTTATTCTCTTTTGTCCTGTCTCGACCCCATGTGAAACCTCAAAGGCAAGCCGACCGACACGTACCCATACATTTGGCCCACTGGTTCGTCCACTGACATTTTTGCCCCTCGTGAAGTCACAATCTGTTTTTCTTTTTTTTTTTTCATTTAATTATAGAAAAACCCGACCCGACCCGACCCAACCGTGGGTCCACCGGCCCAAAAGCTAAGCTGTTCTTTGTTTCTATTTCATATTTTACATTGGTACGTACTTCCATTATGGGATTCTCCTATATTATAAAAACTTAGCTTCAGAAACGACCAATTGAATGGGGTTCAATCAGATTTTGTTGGTTATTTTGGTAAGAACTCAGGATTTAGTATTTATGGTTTGAGGGGGTGACACCTGTATATAAACCGGCCATATTTGGGTCAAATTGTAAAGTGTCTTACTCTATTTTTTTGAGGACACACAAAGTGGAAAGCAATTGTTTTGAATGGAGTCTTGGATTTAATGAATAATGAGGTTAATTTTACCTTTGAAAAATATTGTTGAATCTTCTATTTTTTCTTTCTTTGGATTACAAGTAAATAGAAGCTGGACTAGAATGCTAATTTTGAAGTACTCACTTTTCTTAATAAAAGTAGTTACTTGATTTACAAGATTAAGTTAAAGTGCAAATTTTCCTTGTTTCAGTCTTTGGATTAATTTTATTGGCTTAATCCACTTAACATAATTATAAGTAAGTGAATGGCCGAGTCATATTATAATTTTTTTTTCTTGAGGCAAGTAATGAGCTACATGCTAAAATTGGCAACCCTACAAAAAGACTTCTCGGTTTTTCTTTTGCTCTATTCATTCTCCCTTCTCTAACCATGAAGAAAGAATGACCAAAGTAGGTTTTCAAGGAGTTCTTCTAAAAAAAATTAGTGGAGGGATTTGTGTTTTGGCATATTAAAATATATGCTCCAATCATAAAAAAAATTTTGAATGATTAATTTCTTTGGTTGATTTTTAGGTCTTGTGAGCTTTGTTTTCGAAAAATGATATCGGTACTTCCTGTTTTTATTTCGAGGTTTTACATGTGACGTAGCTGCATAGTTGGCGGTTTAAGTAAGAGAAAATCTAGGGTTTAGGGTTTACCTATAAAATAGGTAGATAATATTTTATTAGAAAAATAAAATCTTGCAGTTTTATCTCGGAGTTTATCTCTTACTTGCAACATGGACGTTGAGTCAGGATGTAGTCTTGGAAGTAATAAGCCACAGTACTTATATCACCACTCTTGTTTTTTTATTGAGGAAAGCTCACTATTTTTAATTTACTCTACTAAAGACAACGTGATTATAAAGGAACAATTTTTCTTTTTGATAAATTAACTTTTTTTAGAAAAAAAACCACTGAGAAATGTAAGGATATCATCATTATTATTTCAGGCATTACATGAAGAGAAAAGGAAGGATAGAAGGATCATAACCATCCCATCAATTGTTATACTCATGCCTAATAGAGGAAAAAGTAAGCAAGTGGAAGGTTGACTGTGATAACCATATAGACGAGTAACTTGTGAAGGATGGAATGTGTAGGGGATGTTTTCTTATAATTACTTACTTCTATTACTTGAAACCTACTCTTAACATATGGTGACAAGTAAATTAAAATTTTAAAAATAATTAGTAAAAAGTGTAAAATTTATTAGAAGTACTATATTATAGTAAATAAATTATAAATAATTAGAAAAAAATAATTAACCATGTAATATATAACGTCAAATAATTCATGTGTATGATTGCACAGGTCATTTCCTCAATATTGCAACTTAAAGAGATGGATCTAAATTTCTCCTTAGCATCATGAATCTCCTACAAACATACTCAAAAAAAAAAAAAAAATCTAGTCTATGGGCAATCATCTTGATCTTCTAATAAGTCAATTTGAAAGTTGAGTGCCTCCCATAATGCTAGTGGTCAACATTCAGAATCAGTTATTTAGTAGTTCTCTACACAAAAAAAGACACCAATAGACTACAAATCCCTTTTTATGGATGGTAATGACTTTTGATTGCCCATGACTCAAAGCTCCAATTGGTTAGCCTTTGGATGTACACATATTTGACGGTGCAAGCTAATGTGAAAATGGATGGCAACCACAACAACAGATGCATTTGAATGGTAAGATGAGGAGAATTAGAGAGTAAATTTAAATTTAACTTAGTCAAAGAAGGAAAGATAATTGTCAAATTGAATGATACAGAATTAAAGGTATGACTCAAGAGACATTACCTAAAATGAAAGGGTTCTTATTATTAAATGTAATAAAATGAAAGTGGACGATTAAAGGGTAAACCTAAACTTTGCATATCAAGACGAACTAAAGATAGAAAAGCAAAAAAAAAAAAAAAAAAAAATCTCTTTTTGTCTCCTCCTATGCTCAACCCATATCCTCTATCTCCTTCTTTCCTTTCTTTCTCACTCTCTCTCTCTCTCTCTCTTCGTGTACTAATATGTCGACCACCTAAACATTTGTACTAAGTTATTTGAATCCATCAAATGACTCAAGTGAATAAAGAAGAGAAAGTCTATGTCAATAGTTATCATGTAATTTTATATATTTTAGTATATTTAATAAGAGTAATGCTTGTTGCACCTATGCCTAGTACCTATCCCACGTACATGTTAATCTAAGCCCTTAAAAATATAAAAAATATTTTTTATTGTATACCTATATTCTAAAGGATAAACCCTAGGCATCAATAGTTTATATTAACATGTACGTGGGATAGGTACTGTGCATAGGTGCAACTAGCATTTCGATTTAATAAACTATAAAGTGATACATTTCGCTAACACAATTTCAATATTTTTTAATGCTTAAATCCTATGTATATGTTTACATTCTTAACAATTCAATATACGATGTACATATCATAATCCTACATCATAATACAAGTGCAGTGCATATTATAGAAGTACGTACTAGTGAAACTGTGGAAGGATAAACACAATGTACACAAGGACAACTTAAGTAAACAAGTTCTCAAGTTCTCAATGTTCAAATTTTGAATATACTTTGACGTGCTGACTTTAATACTTCTCTTTTTCTTTATCCTTCCATTCATCTTGCTCATTTCATAGACTAGTATATATGAAAAATAAAATTGTAGTCCAATTGATTCACAATCATTTGGTTAATCTTAATTATTATCCCACAAGGGTGGTAATCTGTTTGGCCACAATTATCCTACTTAGAGTTCTTACAATGAACAACTAAACACCCTTCAAATGTTATCATTATTAAAAAAATTTGTTAATTTTACTTGATTAGATTATCAAAGAGGTATATCGGCTCCTTTACTCCCAAGACATTCGAACAAGTACAATTTTGTTTGGCATTACACTCTTCCTGGATGAGTCTAACTTGCCTATTTGTGTTACATTCACTGTGTCACACCGCTAGATTACGCAAAGCACAATCTTGATCTTTAGTAGTGTGCGGCCTAGCCTCCAAGTCCGTCTGGATGCTAGTCAGTCTTTTGGAAGAAGTTT
This sequence comes from Aristolochia contorta, assembly GCA_022405105.1. Lineage (NCBI taxonomy): Eukaryota > Viridiplantae > Streptophyta > Magnoliopsida > Piperales > Aristolochiaceae > Aristolochia > Aristolochia contorta. The sequence continues at coordinate 18,075,297 of CM039666.1, forward strand.
AGCACAAGAACACTCTGTTCTTAATGCTAGAACTCTCTCTAAACGCAAGCACAAAGGAGGACTCCGAATTTGGGAGGAAAGAAAACTTCTATTGAGTGAAGTGCTTTACAAACTCTTCTACAATCTATTTATAGATTACAAAACCTCTCATTGTTGGTGACACCTATCAAACACTTCTCTAAGTGTTTGCCAACCAATGCCAACTCATGCCAACCCATAGATTCCCACTAACTCTATGAGTTGTTGCCAACTACCAAACACTTATCCCATGTGCTTACCAACTCATTGTTGACCACCAACTCTCTTAGTTGTTGCCAACTAGCAAACACTTATCCCATGTGCTTGCCAACTCACACTTGCCACATCACAAACCTAGTCATGTGCCACCTCGTGCGCCACGTCATGCAAGTGCCACATCATCCACGAAGTGTCACGTCATCTGCCAAATGCGTGTGGTTGCTCCTTGTAGTTGTATGCAAGGAGTTGTGGGATCCCAACTCTGTTTTTAGGCGTGCGCGTGCGAGCCGCCCCAAGCGCGCATCCGAACCTGGTAGATGCGTATGCGCCTCCACGCGCGCATCTGTGAGTTCAAGTTGTGCATGCTGGTCGGTTGGTTTTCCATGCACATGTATGTGCGCGTCCTCCCCCAGCAAGGCAGATGTCCTCGTCTACTTGCGCCCCTGCTATGCTGGGACCTCCTCCTCCTTGAGTTGCCAAAGTTTTGTGGTTTGGCACCCGGTTTCGTCTCATGAACAATACCTTTTCTTAGGAAAAGTTGGGGCAGCAACTCTTTAGCCTTGACTCCTTTGTCTTCTGCTGAAGCTGCAACATGAGTAAGATCCCCTTCCTTAAGACCATTCTTAAGTTGTAGGGTGGTTAACATTATATCCTTTCCTTTTACAATATTCGCTTGTGTCTCAGAAAGTGTACAAAGTCCACCCTCCTCAAGGATCCCTACAATTCCCAAATGTGGCACCACATATGCCTTACATTTTAACATAAAATCCATCCCCAAAATTACATTAAAATTGTCCATTGGAACTACAGAAAAATCCAAAGTTCCTACCCACTTACCAAGGGTAACCGGAACGTTTCTAGCAACACCGGCCACCGCCTTGGCTGCCGAATTAACAGCCTTAATCCGACTGTTGTCCGCCTCTAACTTCAATTTGAGGCGTTTTGCCTCCTCGTTTGAGATGAAGTTGTGAGTCGCTCTCGTGTCTACCATGGCCTTTGCCTTACTACCTTTCAAAGATAAATCGAGAAAAAGTAGCTTTTGTTTAGGCCTTACTGGGTGAGTAGAAGTCTTCTCGCTACATGCCCGTAGTAAATTGAGCAACGCCATCGAACCAATGCGCGGTTCTTCCCCATTGACATCTCCTTCCTCCGAAAGAGTATTCAATAACTTCAACTTCGGGCAGTCCTTAGCAAAATGCTCTCCCTAACAAACAAAACATTTAACTTTGCGAAATGACTTACCCGTCTCTCCTTTGAAGTGAGAGTTTTTCTCAGGTTTCTTCTCAAACTTCTTTTTCTTTTCGTCATCCTTCTGGTCTCTTGCGCCATTGGAGTTCTTAGTAGCCACCTCCTTTGTCTTTCGTTCATACTCCATAAGCCTCTCAGTCGTAGACAAAGCTGAGGCCAAAGTCTTTACTTCCCGCCTCCTTAGCTCTTGCTCCGCCCAAGGTTTTAAACCATCCAGAAAAGAAAATAGTTTGTCTGGATCGGACATATCAGAAATAGATAACATTAGAGAAGTAAATTTTTGTGTGTACTCTCTAATTGTGCCTTTTTGTTTCAAAGCTCTCAACTCCTTTCGAGCTTTGAAACAAAGCTCTCATTTAGCTCTATGAGTTGTTGCCAACTAGCAAGCACTTATCCCATGTGCTTGCCAACTCACACTTGCCACATCACAAGCCTAGTCATGTGCCACCTCGTGTGCCACACCATACAAGTGCCACGTCATCCACGAAGTGTCACGTCATCTGCCAAATGCGTGTGGTTGCTCCTTATAGTTGTATGCAAGGAGTTGCGGGATCCCAACTCTGTTTTTAGGCGTGCGCGTGCGAGCAGCCCCAAGCACGCGTCCGAACCTGGTATATGCGTATGCACCTCCGCGCGTGCATCTGTGAGTTCAAGTTGTGCATGTGCGTTTGGCCAAGCGTGCATGCTGGTCGGTTGGTTGTCCATGCACATGTATGTGCGCGTCCTCTCCCGCAGGGCCGTGTTGTGCATTTCCGCACATGGACATTGCGCATTTAGGCATGGGAAAGTCGTGCCCCGTATCACACTGGCTCAATCATATGGTCTTACTAGGTTATCCTAAGTATGCTTTTTGGTATAAGACTGAGGTACTGGCTTTCCTTTTGGAATAGGTTGTTCAGTGTACCATAGGCCAATTAAATGGATAGGCTACTAAAAACTTCCTTTGGGAGCTTTTTTGCTACAATAATAGTTTTTTTTAATATTGTGGCCTTTTTTATTTGTTATTCAAAATATATCTACTTTCATAAATATAAAACGGTATCATGGAGAAAATTTTCATATACTATAAATATAATAAGTTTTCTCATTATAAATAAGCATCTTTATAGTTCATGTATTATATATGTGATATGTCTATTTATTTCTATTAATATTTGTTTGTGGAAAATGCTAACTGCACCTATGCAAAGTACCTATCCCACGTACATGTTAATCTAAACCATCAATGCCTAGGGTTTATCCTTTAGAATATAGGATTTTATAAAATAAAAAATATTTTTTATATTTTTATGGGCTATGTGGGATAGGTATTGCGCATAGGTGCAGCTAGCATTACTCTTTGTATTTTATACTAAATAAGTCATGTTGACATCTCTTAGTGGAAAACAACACTTTATAGCAAAATAAAGATTATTCTATGTTCTTGAAATTAGTACTTTATACTAAATAAGTCATGTTTACATGTCTTCTAGTGAAACGACTCCTTATAGCAAAATAAAGTTTATTCTATATTATTGGAGATACTTATAATAAAATAAGTGAATTGATAGAACTGGATAGTGAATAGCATGGTTGCCTATACGGACAGATTCTTCTTCATATTCCATTGATAAATATTGGAAATCATCTTAAACATTACAAAGTTATGTTCCATATCACTATATCATTACGCAATATAATTTTCTTAAAAACCTATAGCTTGAAATTTTTTAATATTGTCCTACTAGGCAGAACTTTAATAAAATATTATATTATTTTTAGTTTGTGAAAATATTGACAGGGGTTTATAATGAATTTGTTAGTTTTTTATTAGCATGCTCAACAAAAAAAAACCTATGGCAAAATCATGTAACATACGAATTTGACAACAGATAACCTTCTAACATCCTATCAGGGCCAAGTTATAGCAGGAGACACACAAAAAGTATAAAATAAAAAATAAAATAAAATAAAATAAAGGTGTGGCCTTGAACTTGCAGCAAAAGAACTCTTCACTATCTCATCCAAAAGTGGGCTCCAAAGAATAAGTTGTCACTAACAAGTAGACAAAGGAGACATCCATGTTGGGTGTGTCATGCAGTGAACTGATAAACAGGAATTCCTTGTGGGTCTCACTTGTTTATACATATCTCATCCTCCAAAGAGAATAAACCGTCTTTTTGCTCCCAGAGATGTCTTCAGATGTGTCATATGGGCCTGAGATGTTCCACCTGTGGTTGCATTCCCACTGAATCTGCTTCTTCCATGTAATGCCTTTTGAATAGACTAGTGAAAAACACTGTTGCATGGAACACAACAGTTCTCTCTCTGCCACCCACCAGTCTCTGACTACTTCCTTCTCCCTGTTACATCATCTCAAAAAGATTGTAAAATTTCATAAATTTGGTGCGTTATACAAGCTGACAAGGGACCCACTACTTCTAAATATAAATTGGTGGGCTTGCTTCGCATATAACCCTCAAAAGTTCAAAAATGGATGTGCAATATTAATTTACTAGATTTACTTTTAAAAAAACAATTAAGGTGTAAATTCCTTTATATTATATCCTAAAAAGTAATACTACACTACCACAAGTGCATAACTATTTTCATGATAAAAATGGATATCTATTTACTTCTTCTTAGTTTTTCTTAAATTTTACATATATGAATTAGATTTAGGATAGTGGGTACGTAATTTACTTTTGTATCATGTCTTATTGGTTATGCTAAGCCTATTAGCCTCGAGTATGGGATTTTTATCATGAAAAAATTATTTATCTGTAAAGGAAGTGAAATATATAAATGTAAAAATCTTAAAGAAATGGGATATATATATATATATATATATATATTTAATTGTTTATAATGCAAAACACTTTATAGATATGCTTCATATAAAAAATTTTATTTAGTAAACGTCTTTACTATTGGATGATCATAATTTATCCACTAATTAACAAATCAAGGACATACACTTATTCCTTCATATAAGGGAATTCAAATATTTCCCAAAATGAAAATCCGAGTCATCTTGGCAAAGGAACTTCCATGGAACTGGTGAAATATGACTAATATAAATGGATTTCTTGTGTCATCTAAACTCATATCTCATCAAATGAGGCAGGGGATTTTGTGTAGTAAAAACTTATATATAGAACTCATGAAAATTCAGCTATTTCCTGACGAATAAGAACTATCTACAGCCACCAAAACTTACTGGTCTTTAAGCTAAAGAGCATATTCATATATGCAAAAATAAAATGTTCAGTGATTTTTCATGAAACATAAAACCAACCACAGTAGTTTTCAAATTTTCATGGTATATAATTATAAACCTTAAACAGCAATTTCATATTTGCTTTTATAAAAGTACTAGATCTTGAAGGAAGAGATATTTTTTGTTAATTAAAGGAAAGATGCGAGCAATAAAAACTCATCTTTTCCCAATATGGATCACCACAAACAATCCAAATTGCAAAATGAGAAACACAACTGGAGCAACTTTCATGGTTAGTGTTGTTTCCTTAGCAAATTAATATGTATGTACCAAGCTAAAAGGTAAAATTTATGCAAACAAGAAACCATAACTTGATAAGATGACCTACCACTCTAATTGGAAGAGTTGATTAAATGAAATTTAATTAATGGAAGATTAAAGGTGGAGCATACATCTCTCAAATGATTGAACAACAATTTGACGAAAATCGACCCGAAGCTATGCAAGTTTGTTTTATAGGAAGACATAGACTGATCCCAGCTAGACTTTTGCTAGGTAAACACAGGATCCAGACATATGAGAGAAAAATCTCACAATAGAAATATAAGTAATTGACATAACTTGAATTGGGAGCACTAACCAATATTGGCATTTTCTCTGGAAAACAAGGATATTATATTGTAGCTGTCAGTACAAGGAACAAAGAAATGAAGCGGTCTCTAAAGTCATACTTGGGCACATGGTGCTTAAAGAAAAAGTCCTCATGTATGAACCATCTACTTACCATACAAGGTGGATCAGCACGAGATGGTTCATACATTTTGGATTTTCAGGCAGCAAGTATGAACCATCTACAACGTGCCCAAGTATGCTGCTACAAGGATCTGTCGAAGTTGAGCTTTTATGCTGCTAGGTTGGGGTGGAGGACCTAGGGTAGCATTTTGGAGAGAGGTGGGAGGTAACGCCAGCCACCAATATGCACAAGAGGCCCTATGTCCCATTCCTCCGATTCTCTGAAATTCTTTTCTGGTGCACATGGCATGGAGGAGAAAGAGATACATGACATCAAAGATAAAACTTCATTCAAAATGAAGTTGTGAGATTTTGACGTGTTCTTGAATCCATTGTCAGAAATTAAAACTCATAACAAAGAATTCTTGGGACACTTTGTAAACGATATACAATTGTCTTATCCACCATAACAAGGTTATCAGCGGATCCTCTAAACTGATCAACCGAAGCATCTCTAATAAATCTAGAGCTTCTACCTTATTTGGATTAATTCATAATCTTCTACTGTTATTTATTCAAGTCTAAAGAAGCCCTGTCCTTTTTTATCTTCTGTTGTAACTCAGCCTATAAATACTGTAATATACAGAGCAATGTATCATCGACTTTAATATCTATTTGAAGTCTCGTCTTACATGGTATTAGAGCAACCCCTGGGTAATACATTGACACCACCTCTTCTTCTACTGCCCCATCTCTCCACATCGACACCTTCTATCTCGGCCTTCCTCATAGGAGTTTCACACTCACCATCTTGAATATCAATAACAATGTCTTGCTCAAACTCAACCGAACAAACTACTTGATTTGGCGTTCCCAGTTTCTACCCATTTTTCACAACCAAGGCATTATGGGTTTCCTCGATGGCAGCATTCCTGCACCGCCACAATGTATTATAGACGACTTCACTTCTGGTCTCTCCTCCAACCCACACTATAATGCCTGGTTTCATGTGGATCAAATGATCCAAAGTGGGATCCTTTCTACACTCATCCCTGTAGCTCTCGGCCAAATGTTAGGCCTCAAAACATCACATGATATGTGCCAATTGTTAGAACAAACTTACTCCTCCAACCTGCAGGCGCGCATTCTGCATCTTTGCCTTGAACTCCAGAATCTCAAGTGGGGGACTTAGACTCTCCCAGAGTATTTAGCGAGAGCTAAAACTCTGGCCGATAGCTTCTCAGCAGCTGGTCACCCACTTGACCAAGAAGATCTAGTTTCATTCATATTGAATAGCCCCGGAGCAGAATTCGAGCCATTCTTCATGTCTGTCATCACGGACCGAACCACTTCAGCTAGAAGAACTTCAGAACATGCTCCTATCTCAGGAGCATAGACTCGCGGTCACAACTCAACTCGGAAGTCTCTCTCTCTGCCTCAATTTCTTCAGCCAATCTGGTTACTCACTTTGCCGACCGAGGCCATGGAGGAGGTTGTACACCTAATAGAGGTAGAGGACATTGCAACGGCCACACCAACAACTCCAATTCCACTCAAAACTCTCAGCAATGCCTAGACCACCATCCACAGAGTCAAATATGCAATCGGCATGGACGCTGAGCCCCCCAATGCCATTTTCATTTTGATCAAACCTATAAACCTACTGCAACTCCAATTATTATATAAATTAATCTCAATGATCAAAACACAAAGAGTCTTTGGTACCCAAACTCTGGAGCAACGAATCACTTCACAAGTGACCCCTTTATTCTCGGTGAACACACTCCGGTTCCAAATGATGAACATGTTACCTTAGGTAATGGCAGCGGCACACCTATATTTTGCAAAGGCACCGTTTCGCTTCATTCTTTTTTTCTGAAATATGTTCACTTAAAAATTTAGTTTCAATTTCTGAATTCACTAAGAATACTGACACTTATTTTGAATTCCATCCTACCTCTTTTTTCATTAAGGACCAACAAACGGGATGGGTTCTTCATTAGGGGCTAATTAAGGAAGGTCTCTACGTCTTCAGCTTGTCATCACCATAGTTTCTGGTTGCAGAAACACATTCTTCTCCCTTTTGGCATGCAAGACTGGGTCACTCATCTATTTCGATTACGAATTCTGTTTTAAGAACTCTTTCTATTCCTATACACCATAATAAAGACACTGTTTGTTGGCCATGTCGCATGTCTAAATCGCATTACCTGCTCTTATTATTTCAGTAGATGGTTTTAAATATTATATGTCCATAGTACATATTCTTACTAAATTTACATGGATATATGTACTAAATGAAAAGCTGACGTCAATTTACTCTGCTTGTTCAAAATCAGCTGCAAACGACTAAAAAAATAATTCAGATAGACGGAGGGTCTGAATTCTTAAGTCGTTTGTTTCACGCTTTTCTCACATCTCACGGGCATTCATCATCAAGTTTCTTGCCCAATCCCCCTCTGCAAAACGGGGTCGATGAAAGAAAACATAAGCATATAGTGAAAACTGGATTAGTATTTTTATCTAACAGTGTTTTCCCTACTTCACACTGGGATTCTGCATTCACTATAACTGTTACTTGATTAACCGCCTTCCTATTCAAACAAAAATTCTATAATATCCATATAAAAAAAACTATACAATACATTGCCTGATTATGAATTCTTAAATTTTTGGCTGCCTCTATTTCCCACATCTCTGGTCTTAAACTAAACACAAGCTTCAATTTCAAAGTCGGCCATGTGTATTTTTGGGCTATCATCCCAACTACAAAGGCTATCATTGCCTTGATCTGATTTATTATAAAATATATTTGTCTCACCATGTTATTTTTCATGAAACCATATTCCCCTTCAAAGACCATCCAACTGGCGCTAACTGATGATCGAACTCGTCCTTCAGACTTGGCTGCATCTCAAGGTTTGATTCCTATATTCTCTCCTATTCTATCAGCACCTTTATTTACTTCAAATAATGCCTCTCTATCTCTGAATAATGCATGACATCCTCCCCAGTCCCACAGTCTACACCCACACGCTCTCCTAGTCCTCCTGCCGTGGTAACCGACTCCTCACAGGAGAGAGATCTCCAACCCCAATACCTCCATCTCCTCCTCCATTCCAAGTCGCTCCACCATTACCAGTCCCACCTAGTGCTATTGCACCATTGTCAACTCATGCAATGACTACCAGATATTGAACCGGAAATCTTAAACCTAAATAAATTGCTTCACACTCTAAAGCATCCATCAGATAAAAGTCACCTCACACCACCCCCACACACACACACACACACACACACACACAAGCCATTAAACTTCCACATTGGCAGCAAGCCATGACAAAAGAACTCAATGCATTAATCGCAAACAACACCTGGACCTTAGAACCCAAACCTCCAAACCGTACTCTACATGGATGCAAATGGATTTTTTGAACTAAAGAACAATCCCTGGTCGCCAAAGGATTTCATCAAAGGGAAGGGATTGATTATTTTGATACATTTAATCATGTCATTAAACCGACAACAATTCGATTTCTCCTTAGCCTTGCTCTTACATATAACTGGCAAATTCAGCAACTAGACATCCAAAATGCCTTCTTTCATGGTGAACTTCTAGAAGAAGTATACATGACTCAGTCTGTCACCTAAATTGCTTCCTTTACGGTCTCTGACAGTCACCACGGGCCTGGTACAATTGTTTCAAAACCATACTAACAGAAATTGGTTTTACGGGATCAAAAGCAGACACCTCTTTGTTCTAATTTGAAGGCACGACAATACTATTTTTACTAATCTACGTGGATGATGTGATCCTACTCTCAAACAGCTCTCTTGCTTCCCTGCATCTCCTTAAATCTCTCCTAAAGAAAGTACCAGTAAAATGCCTTGGACAACTTCATTATTTTTTGGGAATACAAGCAACTCACACGCACAAGTCCATTCATATATACCAAACTAAGTTTGCTGGAGATCTTCTGCATTCTCTTGATCTTATGAACACAAAAACCCATATCTACACCAGCACAGACAGGGACAAAACTATCCAAATATACAGGCATGCCCTTGATGCTATAGTTGGTGCTTTACAATATCTCACTGTCACACTGCCAGATTTATAATATGCTGTAAATCAGGTGTGCTAGTTCCAACAGCAGCCCACTGATATTCATTGGAGTACCATTAAATGCATTCTCTGCTATGTCTGCACAACTCTTGATTACGGTATAACTCTGATGCCCATCGACTCATTTGATATTAACATTTATTCGGACGGAGACTGGGCTGGAAATCCAGATGACCGTCTCTACAACTGGGTTTTGTATTTTTTTTGGTAATAATTTACTTTCGTGGTGCTCAAAGAAACAAACAACCGTATAAAGGTCCAGTGCCGAAGCAAATTATCGAGCCCTCGCTGCGGCTGCATACAAACTATCATGACTTCTCGAACTATTAAAAGAAATTCATGTCAAAATTGTCCAAAAGCCATCCGTCTTGCGTGATAATCTATCCACCACCTACATTGCTGCAAACCTGGATTTTCATGGACGAACGAAGCACATCGAGCTGGGTTATTTCTTCGTTCGGGACTGCATCAATTAAGGCACTCTTCAGGTGCGTTATATTCCTACAACAGATTAACTAGAAGACGACCAAACGTCTGTCCAAGCCAGTTCATAATCGTTCCTTATCCAAGTTGACCGTTAGCAAGCCACCGCTCAACTTGAAGGGGCATGTAAATGATATGCAATCATCTTATTCACCGTAAAGAGGTTATCAGCATTGGATCCTCTAAACTGATCAATCGAAGCATCTCCAATAAATCTGGAGCTTCCAACGTATCTGGATTGATTCATAATCTCCAGCTGTTAATTTTTCAAATTTAAAAATGTCCTATCTTTTGTTATCTTCTGTTGTAACTCAGCCTATAAATATTGTAATATACAGAGCAATGAATCATCGACTTCAATATCTATTTAAATTCTTGTCTTACACACTTATGTAGTAAGCTATGTATTAGCATCTCTTATATCCACTTCTTGGAAAATTAGTTCAGGACGAAAGGAAAATCCAGTCCATGCCAAAAGATAAATGGGTGAGGCCTCTTAAACTTACCAACCAGGAATGTCAATGGCTTGGGTCTTTGAGCCTGTGACCTGCAAATGCATAATAAAATCAATCTGCAAAGAATATGCTATGACTAATCATCTGACAGCAGAAAAGCAAGAAAGAAGGGAATTTAGAAAGCGTGATAATTAGTAAATACACCAACCTGAGAATGGATTTGGAACATTATCTTAACCCAAATATATTGCATTCATGACAAACTTGAACAATATGGAATAATGAATTTGAGGTATGAACACCATCCTCTTGAATGATAACATCATAAAATTAACATGACCTTCTACAACACCAATCAAAACCATCATCCAACTACAATTTCACTAGAGATGTCCATAGGTAATTTGTAGTCATTTGGTAAGAGTGCAAGAACTGTCAAATAATATAGTTGTAACTGCATAATTGTAGGAGGCTATTGAGGTGATACCTATATCATGTCAGGAGCTGAAACAACTTCTTGGACATTGAAAATGATCATAGACCTGTTAACAAAGGTAAGTGTTAGACAGAATACCCCATAAGAGATGAGATCTTAGGTGAATAACACTTTCACCCAAAAACTGATGAAATAGACCAACTTCCATTTGAAACCACTTTATTAGACAAAGGAGATAACTGATAAAATTTGTTATATGGTCTCATTCATTTGTAAAGTCATGACATTGTATTTTATATTCCATGGAATGAAATGACAAATTTGACTGAATGCATATGCTTTTGTGTGTTTATATGAGTACTCATTGTGTGCCTTGAGATTCAGCTTTCTTATTAGGTATGCATCTGTCCGTGTATATGTAAGGGTCTCAATAGGGAGAGACAGTTGAGTCTCTAAATTGTCCAGGCCCATGGGACTGCACATGCGCAGTTTCCTTTACAGCTAATACTCATGTTGGTATAGAGTTTTACCCTGAGGTCCTCAGGTACTAAGTATGCTATGGATGGTGGAATGCCTTGATGTCTAGATTTCCTATTAGGATATACTTGTACGTATATATGGAAGGGTCTCAATAGGAATATAGGATTGGACGTCTAAATTAATTTAGACCTATGGTACTGCTTAGGCACAACTACCTTAGTGGCTAATACTCGAACTGGTACAGAAATTTACCCTGAGTTCATGTCTGAGTATGTTATGAATGGAGACCGCTGAACTTGACAAGTATGGATTTGGTTTATTCCCCAGCCTTGGTTATCTAAGATGTATATATTGTGTAGGCTCGGGTTAACTACACATGTATATTAAAGTATTTGAGGTAACCTATGGTCATGGTATGGTTTTATGTGTCAAAATTGATTTTTCAAGTTTTATGAAAATCGGAATTTTATAATAATGGATTTGAAACCAAAAGGGAGTTTGTTATAATTATGGTTTCAAATATCTATTTTATGATATAAAATTACCATGACTTATGGGCATGGGGCCCACTTCTAGATACTTTGTCGTTGGACGTTTAGTATATGGAATAATGGCCAACACATCCCTTTGTAGAGGTAGATTTAATGGGTACATTGACTGTGGGGACGCTTTGGGAACAAAGAGTCGTATCTCTCCGAAGGGTCATTAGTCCCACATTGAAGAGAGTGATTAGTGCCATACCCATTGGGATCTAGAAATTCCCCAAGGTCTTTCGAGTGAGGTTACGGCTTATGCACACCTAGTCTGGCTAAAGGGAAGCAAGCTCATCACTTGTAAAACATATTCTCAAAGGCTTTTCTTGTGCACTTCAACTTAATTAATATTCTAAGATGAAACGTACACTCCCGTTATCTCTCTTATTTCAATTCTTGTGCACTTTATCGCCGGAGCTTGTGATGGTCCCGGCCAAAGGAGCCGCATGAATTCATGGATACGAGAGAACAGAAAGAAGAAAAATGAAGAACACACTAGATAAAATAACAGTTTTCTTGTCCACCTTCTTCTCATGATTTTCTTTGTTTAAATACACATACAATAACTGCTATGAACCGTTCTTCATGAATCGTGCCTCAGTTTACAATTTGAATTGATTTGACCCACTCCTATCCTGTTTGCTAACTCCCGTAACCATCCTGGTATTAACGATTGGTTTTGGGTGTCTGTTTCAATCGCAGGAGTTCTGTTTCGACCTTGTTGGTTAGCTGCTCTTCTGATTCACCTTGCTCCTGCTGAAACTCTGACCTATCAATCCTTGTTGGGAAAGCTTTAAAAAAGCTGTGGGGATTCCTCCCAAGAGGCTTATGCAGTGGATAGTTCATTCCAATGAATTAATAACTCTTCAACAAATTTTTCTCCACGCTTAATAATTCGTTTATCAAGAATTGTTCAGGGGCGTAATATAGGAGAACCTTCTTCAGTCATTTGAGGGAGGTCAGACCACTCTTGTCTCTCTCCCTCCCTTCGCTCTCTTTACCCCATTTGTAAATTCTCAAATTTATTTATAATATGAAGAATCGTTTTGCATAAATCTAACATTCGACTATTTTTAGGATTTTGGAATTTGTGAATTCTGATGTATATTGATATTCGAGTATTTTTGAAAAATGATATCATTACTTTGACATTTTACAGTGAGGTTTTACATCCTGATGTGGCTGTCCTCCTGGCAGCCTAGTTGGCATTCCAAATAAGGTCTAGGGCTTAGGCTTACCTATAGAATAGGAAAATAGTTTCTATTTTATCTCTTACCTGGACTGCCAACAAGGACACCATGTCACACTGTAAAAACTCACAGTAAAAAGTCAAAGTACACATATCACCTCTCTAACTTTTTCTAAGTATTCTTTCTTTCCTCTCCCTCTTCCCCCCTCTCTCTCTCTCTCTAATTTTTTCCAGGTATATTTGTAATTCTTATGGATTTTCAAATTTTAAAAGTTGTTACTTTAATTTTTTTAATTATTTATAATTTTTGCAATTTAGTTTCTCTCTCTCTCTCTCACTCACTCTCTCTCTCTCTCTCACTCACTCTCTCTCTCTCCTGCTCCCTCACTCTTTCTCCTTTTCTCTCTCTCTCTCTCTTCTTTCATTCTCTCACACTTCCTCTCTCTCTCTCTCTCTCTCTCTCTCTCTCAAAATAGCTCGATGTCTCTCTCTCACATTAGCTCGCTGTCTATCTCTCACAGTAGCTTGCTGTCTCTCTCACATTAGCTCTCTCTCCTCTCTCTCTCTCTCTCTCCCCAACTTGTTCTCTCTCTCTCCCCAACTTGCTCTCGCTCTCTCTCCTACTTTCTCTCGCTCTCTCTTCCACTTGCTCTGTTTCTCTTGTCATTTGATCTCTCTCTCTCTCTCTCTCTCTCTCTCTCAAAAAAAGCTCGATGTCTCTCTCTCATATTAGCTCGCTGTCTATCTCTCACATTAGCTTGCTGTCTCTCTCACATTAGCTCTCTCTCTCTCTCTCTCTCTCTCAAAAAAGCTCGATGTCTCTCTCTCATATTAGCTCGCTGTCTATCTCTCACATTAGCTTGCTGTCTCTCTCACATTAGCTCTCTCTCTCTCTCTCTCTCTCCCGCATACTCTCGCTCTCTCTTCCACTTGCTCTGTTTCTCTTTGTCATTTGATCTCTCTCTCTCTCTCTCTCTCTATCTCTCTCTCTTACACACACACACACATTAGCTCGCTGTCTGTCTCTCACATTAACTCGCTGTTGTCTCTCACATTAACTCGCTGTTGTCTCTCACATTAGCTCTCTCTCTCTCTCTCTCTCTCTCTCTCTCTCTCTCTCTCCCCAACTTGCTCTCGCTCTCTCCCACTTGCTCTCTCTATCTCTCTCTTCCACTAGCTCTGTTTCTCTTTGTCATTTGATCTCTCTCTCTCTCTCTCAAATTATTTTGCATATGTTCATGATTGTGTTGTATTAGGTTAGAAGTGGAAGGAGAGATTAGATTTGGGACTGTTTACTGGTCATTTTTTATTCATATTTTTATATATTTGTACCCTCCTGCCTCCCTCCCACCCTCCCTACCTCCCTCCCACCCTCCCTGCCTGCCACCCACCCTCCCTGCCTCCTTCCCACCTCCCTGCCTTCCCACCCTCCCTGCCTCCCTACCAACTTGTCTAATTCTTATTTGTCCGAGGAAGATCTGTTTTGACATTGGTTTACGAGGTATGGTTAACTTGCTTGTAGTTTAGAAGAGAAGTTTTGAGTGTTTGTATAAGGGGATAAAAATTTATCTCCCTCCCTCCCTCCCTCCCTCCCACTTGCTCTATCTCTGAATGTATGCTCGGCTATCATTTTTTCTCTCAACCATCCCTCCCTCCTTCCCACTCACTCTATCTATAAATGTTTGCTTGACTCTCACTTTTTTCTCTCAATCATCCCTCCCTCCCTCCCACTCGTAGTTTAGAAGAAGTTTTGAGTGTTTGTATAAGGGGATAAAAATCCCCCCCTCCCTCCCTCCCTCCCACTTGCTCTATCTCTGAATGTTTGTTCGACTCTCACTTTTTTCTCTCAATCATCCCTCCCTCCCTCCCTCCCTCCCACTTGCTATATCTCTGAATGATTGCTCGACTCTCCTTTTTTTTTTTTCTCAATCATCCTCCTCCTTCCTCCTCCTTCCTCCTCCTCCTCCCTCCTCCCTCCCTCCCTCCCACTTGTAGTTTAGAAGAGAAGTTTTGAGTGTTTGAATAGGGGGATAAAATCCCCTCTCCTCCTCCCCCCTCCCTCCTCCCTCCCTCCCTCCCTCCCACTTGCTCTATCTCTGAATGTTTGCTCGACTCTCACTTTTATCCCTCAATCACTCATTTTAATGCTAATTATAATATAGAAAATAGCCTTGTGAATTATATTTTTCATTTAATAATCCCTCCCTCTCCCCCTTCTATATCTATCCTTTGTTTGGTGAAATTTAATTATAAAATGAAAAATGGATATGCTTAAGTCTTCTTCATGCCTTTACTCCTTTCCTCCCACTTTCTTTTTTTTGCACTCTCTAATTTTTCTCTTCTAATTTTTCTCTATTATTATCTTTACTCTAATCCCTTAGACTCGTAAGTTTAAATATTTTTTGAATCTTTTGAATCTCTCCCAAGTTGTCTCATAATTGCTCTTTTTAATTTTGGGGCAATGTTTGCTCTGCCTGTCCCACTCCATAATTTTAATTGGTAGAGTAAAATATAATATTTAATACTTTTTAAGATTTATTTATCTAGAAGTTTCTCACTTTTCTCCTAACCCCTCATTTACTTATAATATTCCTCGACTATTCTTCGTATTAAAATCTGACAAAATCAGGGTTTTTGTTTATCTCTTTATTCTCATTGCCTTATGCGCTCTCTAATTTTTTCACCTCTTTTATTTTTTCTCTACTATTTTCTTTTCTTTTAATTTTTCTCACTAATTTTTTCGTGTCTTCTAATTTTTCTCTTTATTTTTTATCCGCTTCGGATTTTTTCTCCTCTTTCTATTTCTCACTAATTTTTCCTTCTCTTCTAATTTTTCTAACTTTTTACCCTCTTCTAATTTCTTCCTCTATTATTTTGTCCTCTTTCAATTTTTCTCTTTCAATTTGTCTCTGTAATCTCCTTTTCTATTTTTTCCTCTAATATTTATCTCTCTAAAAGTTTCTACTCTTCCCAAATTTTTAATATTCAGTTTTTTCTGGATTAGGTACGTTATTTACTTTTTATTTTTAATTATCAACAAGTTTTGGTCGTCTCATAATGGGGTATAATAATTGCTATTTTAATTTTGGGGCAATGTTTGCTCTGCCGGTCCCACTCCATAATTCTAATTGGCAGAGTAAAATATAATATTTAATAATTTTTAATCCCACTTTCTTATACTTATCATATTCCTAGACTATTCTTCATATTTATTAGTTATCAAATATATAGAATCTGACAAAACCAGGGTTTTGTTTTCTCTTTATTCTCCTTGCCTTACGCTCTCTCTAATTTTTTCTCCTCTTCTAATTTTCTCTATTATTTTCTTTTATTTTAAGTTTTCTCACTAATTTTTTCTTGTCTTCTAATTTTTCTCTTTAATTTTTTATATGCCTCTGATTTTTTCTCCTCTTTCAATTTCTCACTAGTTCTAATTTTTCTCTCTAACCTTTTTACCCTTTACTAATTTTTTTCTCTATTATTTTCTCCTCTTTCAATTTTTCTTTCTAAATTTTCTTTCAAATTTATCTCCTCTTCTAATTTTATTCACTAATTGTTTCTCTTCCAATTTTTCTTCGTTAGTCTTTGTAATCTCGTCTTCTATTTTTCCCTCTAATTTGTATCTCTCTAATATTTCTACTCTTCCCAAATTTTTTATATTCATTTTCCTTTTGGATTCTGTAGGTTATTTGCTCTTTATCAACAAGTTTTGCTCGTCTCATAATGGGGCATAATAACTGTTCATTTTATTTCAGAGCAATGTTTGCTCTACCAGTCCCACTCTCCTCTCCATAATTTTAATTGGTAGAGTAAAATATAATATTTAATAATTTTTTAGATTTATTTATGTTGAAGTTTCACACTTTTCTCTCAACCCCTCATTTACTCATCATATTCCTAGACTATTCTTCGTATTTATTAGTTATCAAATATATAAAATCTGACAAAACCAGGGTTTTTGTTTTTCCGGTTATTTTCCTTACCTTACGCGCTCTCTAATTTTTTCTCCTCTTCTATTTTTCTCTAGTATTTTCTTTTCACTAATTTTTTCTATCTTCTAATTTTTCTCTTTATATTTTATCCGCTTCTGATTTTTTCTCCTCTTTTAATTTCTCTCTAATTTTTCCTTCTCCTCTAATTTCTCTCTCAAATTTTTACCTCTCTTCTAGTTATTTTCTGTATTATTTTCTCCTCTTTCCATTTTTCTTTCTAGTTTTTCTCCTCTTCTAATTTTATTCTCTAATTTTTTCTCTTCCAATTTTTTTCGTTATTTTCTCTTTTAATTTGTCTCAGTGATCTCCTCTTCTATTTTTCCTTCTAATTTGTTTCTCTGTAATATATTCTACTCTTCCCAAATTTTTAATATTCAGTTTTTTTTCTTTGATTCTGTATGTTATTTACTTTTATCTTTTGCTCGTCTCATAATGGGCTATAATAATTGCTCTTTTTATTTTGGGGCAATGTTTGCTTTGTCAATCCCACACCGTAATTTTAAATGGAAGAGTAAAATATAATATATAATACATTATAAGATTTAATTATCAAGAAGTTTCATACTTTTCTCTCAACCCCTTACTTTTAATGGCACATTACATCCCACTTTTTTATACTAATCATATTCCAAGACTATTCTTCGTATTTATTAGTTATCAAATATATAAAATGTGACAAAACCAGGGTTTTTGTTTTTCTCTTTATATGCGCTCTCTATTTTTTTCTCGCCTTCTATTTTCTCTACTATTTTCTTTTCTTTTCATTTTTCTCACTAATTTTTTGGTGACTTCTAATTTATCTCTTTAATTTTTTATCCGCTTCTGATTTTTTCTCCACTTTCAATTTCTCTCTAATATTTCCTTCTCTTCTAATTTTTCTCTCTAACTTTTTCCCCTCATCTAATTTCTTCTCTCTATTATTTTCTCCTCTTTCAATTTTTCTTTCTAATTTTTCTCCTCTTCTAATTTTATTCTGTAATATTTTCTCTTCCAATTTTTTTCTTCGTTATTTTCTCTTTTAATTTGTCTCTGTAATCTCCGCTTCTATTTTTCCCTCTAATTTGTATCTCTCTAATATTTTCTACTTTTCCGAAATTTTTAATATTCAGTTTTTATTAGATTTTTTACGTTATTTAGTTTTTTCTTTTTAATTATCAACAAGATTTGCTCGTCTCATAATGTGGTATGATAATTGCTCTTTTTATTTCGGGACAATGTTTGCTCTGCCAGTCCCACTCCATAATTTTAATTGGTATAGTAAAATATAATATTTAATACTTTTTAAGATTTCTTTATCTAGAAGTTTCACACTTTTCTCTCAACCACTCATTTACTTATCATATTCCTAGACTATTCTTCGTATTTATTAGTTATCAAATATATAAAATCTGACAAAACCCAGGTTTTAGTTTTTCTCTTTATTCTCCTTGCATTAGCTCTATAATTTTTTCTCCTCTTCTAATTTTATCTTTTTTTTTAATTTTTCTCACTTATTTTTTCTTGTCTTCTAATTTTTCTCTTTAATTTTATATTTGCCTCTGATTTTTTCTCCTCTTTCAATTTCTCACTAATTCTATTATTTCTCTCTAAGTTTTTCCCCTCTTCTTATTTTTTGTCTCTCTTATTTCTCCTCTTTCAATTTTTCTTTCTAATTTTTCTCCTCTTCTAATTTTATTCTCTTATTTTTTCTCTACCAATTTTTTTCTTCGTTATTTTCTATTTAAATTTGTCTCTGTAATCTCCTCTTCTATTTTCCCTCTAATTTGTATCTCTCTAATATTTTCTACTCTTCCCAAAGTTTTAATATTCAGTTTTTTTTTGGATTCTTTACTTTTTTACTTTTTATTTTTAATTATTTTGCGTGTAGAGACTCTTTTCTCTCAAGTGTCATATGCTTTTTAAAACTTATCCAATCGAATATTTATCTCATTATTAGTTATTAATTTTTTGTACTCATACATTTTTAATTGTGCATTATATCCCTTTTTTAATACTTATCATATTCTTAGACTATTCTTCGTATTTATTAGTTATCAGATATATAAAATTTGACAAAACCAGGGTTTTTGTTTTTCTCTTTATTCTCCTTAGGCGCTCTCTAATTTTTTCTCCTCTTCTAATTTTCTCTATTATTTTCTTTTCTTTTAATTTTTCTCACTAATTTTTTCTTGTCTTCTAATTTTCCTCTTTAATTTTTTATCAGCCTCTGGTTTTTTCTCCTCATTCAATTTCTCACTAATTTTAATATTTCTCTCTAACTTTTTCCCCTCTTCTAAATTTTTTCTCTATTATTTTATCCTCTTTCAAATTTTCTTTTAATTTTTTTCTTCTAATTTTTTTCGTTGTTATTTCCCCTTTAATTTGTATCTCTCTAATAATTTCTACTCTTCCCAAATTTTTAATATTTACATTTTTTTGGATTCTGTATGTTAGTTACTTTAAACTTTTTCATTATCAACAAGTTTTGTTCGTCTCTTACTCTTTCTGTATGTCCTTTCCTCTCCTTTTTTCTTTGTTTTGCGCTCTAGAATTTTTCTCTTCTTCTAATTTTTTTTCTTTTAATATATTTTCTTTTACTTTTTTCTGTTTTTTTTTCTTGTCTTCTAATTTTTCCCGCTAATTCTCTCTAATTTTCTCTCCTTATTTTTATCTACATTGTTTTATCTTTTTTTTTCTCTTAATGTTTTTCTCATGTTTTTTCTCTTCCCCAATTTTCATTATTTCTGACCATAGTTTATAGTTTTTTCTTAGGTAAAATTTTTCTCCTCTTTTCTTTCTCTCTCACATTTATTGCTAATTATATCCTAGTTTTTCATATGTATCCTATTTCTAGAATATTTATCACATTTATTTGATAGGAAATATATAAAATTTGAGAGAATGAGAGTTTTGGTTTTATACTCATCATATTTTTTCTCCTCTTCTAATTATTTCTCAATTATTTTCTTTTCTTTCTTTCAATTTTTCTCTCTTATTTTCCTTCCTTCAATTTTTCTCTATATTTTTGCTCTTTTTCCATTTTTCTCTCTTGTTTTCTCTTATAATTTTGCGTGGATT
Source organism: Aristolochia contorta (assembly GCA_022405105.1). NCBI lineage: Eukaryota > Viridiplantae > Streptophyta > Magnoliopsida > Piperales > Aristolochiaceae > Aristolochia > Aristolochia contorta. Next base: position 18,095,464 of record CM039666.1, read on the forward strand.
CTTAAAGTTATTTACCTTTTAATTTTTAATTATGTAGAATTTTTTCTTGTCTTGTCTCCCTTCTTATAGGAAAATGATATCAGTACTCTATTTTTTGTTTTTTTAGGTTATCTCATTGGAGGTAGTCCTGGTATGAGAAATTCTAGGGTTTAAGGTTTAATAGAATATGAAGATAATTGCCGATTTTATATTCGAATATCTCTTTCCTAGACTGCAACGTAGATGCTACATTATGTAATACTTGGAAGTGCTCGTATCTCCTGTCACAAAGAAAAATTATATTAGGACTTCTAGTTTTAATTTTGAGGTTTTACAATGATGATACAACTTGTCGGTGGTCCAAGTGAGAGGGAAAATTTAGGGTTTAGGGTTTAGCTATAACATAGAAAGATAAAATTTAAAATAAAAAAATAAAATTTTTCCTATTTTATCTCTTACATGTACTGCCATGTGGATGCTACGTCAGGATGTATCACTGCTCATAGTCCTGGGCTAGGCTCGTTGTAGGCTTGGGCAGGTCTCGTTCTCGCCTGGGCTAGGCTGGCAGATGCGCTGGTCTGGGCTAGACGCCATTCTGGGCTAAGCTAGATGCCGTTATTTTCGAAGCTTTCCCTCGACGTGGGCTGGGCTCTGTTCTGTTCTCTGCAGAGTAAGAAGCTGCTGTGGGCAGGCAGGCTGCAGCACTGGGCAGGCAGCCAGCAGGACTGGGCTGGGCTGGCAACTGCTCTGGGCTGGGCTTGTTGACGCGCTGGGCTGGCTGCCGCTCTAGCGCTGGGCTGGCAGCTGCTCTGGGCTGGGCAAGATGACGCTCAGGTCGAGGCCAGCTGCGCACTGGGCTGGGCTCCTAGCTGCATTGAGCAAGGTAGACAGCAGATCAGTACTGGGCTAAGAGCAGAAGTGGGCTGGGCTATTTGTTCCTCTAGCCTGGGCCAAAGCTGCTCTGGGCTGGACTCAATGACTCTCATGGCTGGGCTGGCAACCGCTCTGAGATGAGCTGTCAGCTGATCTAGCCTGGCAGCCGCCATGGGCGTTTATGATAAGAGTCGTGATATACGCACTGTGACATTTTACTGTCGGTCTTTACAGTCTGACGTGGACATCTTATGTGGCATCCACGTCAGCTGCCCATTTGGCAAGGAGGGAGAGAGGGAGAGAGGCTGGAGCGGGAGAGGGAGAGAGGCCGGAGCGGGAGAGGGAGAGAGGCCGGAGCGGGAGAGGGAGAGAGGCCGGAGCGGGAGAGGGAGAGAGCCGGAGCGGAGGGAGAGGGAGAGAGAGAGCCGGAGGGAGAGGGAGGGAGGCCGGGAGGGAGAGGAGGGAGGCCGCCCGAGCGGGAGGGAGAGGGAAGAAGGAGGCGCCGCGCAGGGCGGCCTTGGCCTCCCTCACGCCGCCGGGGTCCGGGTCGGCCTCGGCCTCCCTCCTCACACGCCGCAAGGGCAGAGGCCGCTGATTGGGAGGGAGAGGAAAGGGGGAGGCGCCACAAGGGCGGCCTCCCTTCCTCTCCCTCCGCTGGCCTCTCCTCCTCTCCTCTCCCTCTCTCTCTGCCGTCCTCTCTCTCTCCTCCTGCCCTCTCTCTCTCGCTGCTCTGCCTCTCCTCTCCCACTCCAGCTTTCTCTCCTCTCCCGCCCGCCTCTCTCCCGCCTCCTCCTCTCCCGCCCCCTCCCTCTCTCCGCCTCTCCGCCCTCTCTCCCTCTCCCGCCCGCCTCTCTCCCTCTCCCGCTCCGCCTCTCCTCTCTCTCTCTTTGCCAAGTAGGCAGCTGACGTGGATGCCACATAAGACATCCACGTCAGACTGTAAAACTTCGAAGTAAAACTTCGAAGTACTGATATCATTTCTCTTATGATAATATGCACTGCACCTTGGTTGCAGTCCGACTCAAGCGACTGAGTGAAAGGCGTGGCAAGAGAGCGACATGGGTTCTCTGATGCTCTTTGCTAGGCTGCTGGGCTGGGCTCAATTGCTCATTGGGCTGGGCTAGAAGGCACCTAAGGCACTATTGCAGCTTGGGCTGGGCTTGACGGCACCATGGGGACTAGAAATTAGATGAAGGGGGGTTGGGGGGGACAAGAAATTAGATGGGGAGGGGACAAGAAATTAGATGGGAGGGGACAAGAAATTAGATGGGGAGGGGACTAGAAATTAAAATTAAAAGTAAAAGAGGAACAAAGATATTGAAATATTAAAAATAATTAAAAACTAATGAAATAATTTCTTTCAATATTAATATACCTGAAAAACTATTCAAAGTGAAAATTAGAGAGAGAGACAGGAAATGGGAGAGAAGAGGGAAGGAGAGGGGGAGGGAGAGGGAGAGGAATGAGAAAGATTGTCTATTGTATCTTTGTGTTACTTGGCTCAGATCAAGGGCATGTAAAACAATTTGGAGCACATAGCAGCGATTAAATCTTGTAGCTTACCTCATAAAAGTTCTCTGCAGCTAGACAACAGAAACTTGGTTTAGATAAACAAAAAATAAAAAATAAAAACTCCAAAATACACAACATGATCGGCCTGCACAGACAAATCAATACCTGCAATGGTATGAAACAGCCCAAGAAGAGAGAGCAAGGGGGAAGAGAGTGAGAGAGAGAGAGAGCAAGTGCGAGAGTGAGAGAGACACAACAAGTGGGAGAGAGAGAGAGAGAGAGAGAGAGAGAGAGAGAGAGAGAGAGAGAGAGAGAGAGAGAGAGAGAGAGAGAGAGAGAGAGAGAGAGAGAGAGAGAGAGAGAGAGAGAGAGAGAGAGAGAGAGTGGGAGAGAGAGAGAGAAGTAGGAGAGTGAGAGAACAAGGGAGAGAGAGAGAGAGAGAGAGAGAGAGAGAGAGAGAGAGAGAGAGAGAGAGAGAGAGAGAGAGAGAGAGAGAGAGAGAGAGAGAGTTGAGAGCGAGAGAGAGAGAGAGAGAGAGAGAGAGAGAGAGAGAGAGAGAGAGAGAGAGAGAGAGAGAGAGAGAGAGAGAGAGAGAGAGAGAGAGAGAGAGAGAGAGAGAGAGAGAGAGAGAGAGAGAGAGAGAGAGAGAGAGAGAGAGAGAGAGAGAGAGAGAGAGAGAGAGAGAGAGAGAGAGAGAGAGAGAGAGAGAGAGAGAGAGAGAGAGAGAGAGAGAGAGAGAGAGAGAGAGAGAGAGAGAGAGAGAGAGAGAGAGAGAGAGAGAGAGAGAGAGAGAGAGAGAGAGAGAGAGAGAGAGAGAGAGAGAGAGAGAGAGAGAGAGAGAGAGAGAGAGAGAGAGAGAGAGAGAGAGAGAGAGAGAGAGAGAAGGAGAGAGAGAGAGAGAGAGAGAGGAGAGAGAGAGAGAGAGAGGGGAGAGAGAGAGAGAGAGAGAGAGAGAGAGAGAGAGAGAGAGAGAGAGAGAGAGGAAGGGAGAGAGAGAGAGGGAGAGAGAGAGAGAGAGAGAGAGAGAGAGAGAGAGAGAGGAAGTGGGAGAGAGAGAGA
>CM039666.1:18121263-18123763 GCA_022405105.1 Aristolochia contorta
GAGAGAGAGAGAGAGAGAGAGAGAGAGAGAGAGAGAGAGAGAGAGAGAGAGAGAGAGAGAGAGAGAGAGAGAGAGAGAGAGAGAGAGAGAGAGAGAGAGAGAGAGAGAGAGAGAGAGAGAGAGAGAGAGAGAGAGAGAGAGAGAGAGAGAGAGAGAGAGAGAGAGAGAGAGAGAGAGAGAGAGAGAGAGAGAGAGAGAGAGAGAGAGAGAGAGAGAGAGAGAGAGAGAGAGAGAGAGAGAGAGAGAGAGAGAGAGAGAGAGAGAGAGAGAGAGAGAGAGAGAGAGAGAGAGAGAGAGAGAGAGAGAGAGAGAGAGAGAGAGAGAGAGAGAGAGAGAGAGAGAGAGAGAGAGAGAGAGAGAGAGAGAGAGAGAGAGAGAGAGAGAGAGAGAGAGAGAGAGAGAGAGAGAGAGAGAGAGAGAGAGAGAGAGAGAGAGAGAGAGAGAGAGAGAGAGAGAGAGAGAGAGAGAGAGAGAGAGAGAGAGAGAGAGAGAGAGAGAGAGAGAGAGAGAGAGAGAGAGAGAGAGAGAGAGAGAGAGAGAGAGAGAGAGAGAGAGAGAGAGAGAGAGAGAGAGAGAGAGAGAGAGAGAGAGAGAGAGAGAGAGAGAGAGAGAGAGAGAGAGAGAGAGAGAGAGAGAGAGAGAGAGAGAGAGAGAGAGAGAGAGAGAGAGAGAGAGAGAGAGAGAGAGAGAGAGAGAGAGAGAGAGAGAGAGAGAGAGAGAGAGAGAGAGAGAGAGAGAGAGAGAGAGAGAGAGAGAGAGAGAGAGAGAGAGAGAGAGAGAGAGAGAGAGAGAGAGAGAGAGAGAGAGAGAGAGAGAGAGAGAGAGAGAGAGAGAGAGAGAGAGAGAGAGAGAGAGAGAGAGAGAGAGAGAGAGAGAGAGAGAGAGAGAGAGAGAGAGAGAGAGAGAGAGAGAGAGAGAGAGAGAGAGAGAGAGAGAGAGAGAGAGAGAGAGAGAGAGAGAGAGAGAGAGAGAGAGAGAGAGAGAGAGAGAGAGAGAGAGAGAGAGAGAGAGAGAGAGAGAGAGAGAGAGAGAGAGAGAGAGAGAGAGAGAGAGAGAGAGAGAGAGAGAGAGAGAGAGAGAGAGAGAGAGAGAGAGAGAGAGAGAGAGAGAGAGAGAGAGAGAGAGAGAGAGAGAGAGAGAGAGAGAGAGAGAGAGAGAGAGAGAGAGAGAGAGAGAGAGAGAGAGAGAGAGAGAGAGAGAGAGAGAGAGAGAGAGAGAGAGAGAGAGAGAGAGAGAGAGAGAGAGAGAGAGAGAGAGAGAGAGAGAGAGAGAGAGAGAGAGAGAGAGAGAGAGAGAGAGAGAGAGAGAGAGAGAGAGAGAGAGAGAGAGAGAGAGAGAGAGAGAGAGAGAGAGAGAGAGAGAGAGAGAGAGAGAGAGAGAGAGAGAGAGAGAGAGAGAGAGAGAGAGAGAGAGAGAGAGAGAGAGAGAGAGAGAGAGAGAGAGAGAGAGAGAGAGAGAGAGAGAGAGAGAGAGAGAGAGAGAGAGAGAGAGAGAGAGAGAGAGAGAGAGAGAGAGAGAGAGAGAGAGAGAGAGAGAGAGAGAGAGAGAGAGAGAGAGAGAGAGAGAGAGAGAGAGAGAGAGAGAGAGAGAGAGAGAGAGAGAGAGAGAGAGAGAGAGAGAGAGAGAGAGAGAGAGAGAGAGAGAGAGAGAGAGAGAGAGAGAGAGAGAGAGAGAGAGAGAGAGAGAGAGAGAGAGAGAGAGAGAGAGAGAGAGAGAGAGAGAGAGAGAGAGGAGAGAGAGAGAGAGAGAGAGAGAGAGAGAGAGAGAGAGAGAGAGAGAGAGAGAGAGAGAGAGAGAGAGAGAGAGAGAGAGAGAGAGAGAGAGAGAGAGAGAGAGAGAGAGAGAGAGAGAGAGAGAGAGAGAGAGAGAGAGAGAGAGAGAGAGAGAGAGAGAGAGAGAGAGAGAGAGAGAGAGAGAGAGAGAGAGAGAGAGAGAGAGAGAGAGAGAGAGAGAGAGAGAGAGAGAGAGAGAGAGAGAGAGAGAGAGAGAGAGAGAGAGAGAGAGAGAGAGAGAGAGAGAGAGAGAGAGAGAGAGAGAGAGAGAGAGAGAGAGAGAGAGAGAGAGAGAGAGAGAGAGAGAGAGAGAGAGAGAGAGAGAGAGAGAGAGAGAGAGAGAGAGAGAGAGAGAGAGAGAGAGAGAGAGAGAGAGAGAGAGAGAGAGAGAGAGAGAGAGAGAGAGAGAGAGAGAGAGAGAGAGAGAGAGAGAGAGAGAGAGAGAGAGAGAGAGAGAGAGAGAGAGAGAGAGAGAGAGAGAGAGAGAGAGAGAGAGAGAGAGAGAGAGAGAGAGAGAGAGAGAGAGAGGAGAGAGAGAGAGAGAGAGAGAGAGAGAGAGAGAGAGAGAGAGAGAGAGAGAGAGAGAGAGAGAGAGAGAGAGAGAGAGAGAGAGAGAGAGAGAGAGAGAGAGAGAGAGAGAGAGAGAGAGAGAGAGAGAGAGAGAGAGAGAGAGAGAGAGAGAGAGAGAGAGAGAGAGAGAGAGAGAGAGAGAGAGAGAGAGAGAGAGA
>CM039666.1:18133763-18141263 GCA_022405105.1 Aristolochia contorta
GAGAGAGAGAGAGAGAGAGAGAGAGAGAGAGAGAGAGAGAGAGAGAGAGAGAGAGAGAGAGAGAGAGAGAGAGAGAGAGAGAGAGAGAGAGAGAGAGAGAGAGAGAGAGAGAGAGAGAGAGAGAGAGAGAGAGAGAGAGAGAGAGAGAGAGAGAGAGAGAGAGAGAGAGAGAGAGAGAGAGAGAGAGAGAGAGAGAGAGAGAGAGAGAGAGAGAGAGAGAGAGAGAGAGAGAGAGAGAGAGAGAGAGAGAGAGAGAGAGAGAGAGAGAGAGAGAGAGAGAGAGAGAGAGAGAGAGAGAGAGAGAGAGAGAGAGAGAGAGAGAGAGAGAGAGAGAGAGAGAGAGAGAGAGAGAGAGAGAGAGAGAGAGAGAGAGAGAGAGAGAGAGAGAGAGAGAGAGAGAGAGAGAGAGAGAGAGAGAGAGAGAGAGAGAGAGAGAGAGAGAGAGAGAGAGAGAGAGAGAGAGAGAGAGAGAGAGAGAGAGAGAGAGAGAGAGAGAGAGAGAGAGAGAGAGAGAGAGAGAGAGAGAGAGAGAGAGAGAGAGAGAGAGAGAGAGAGAGAGAGAGAGAGAGAGAGAGAGAGAGAGAGAGAGAGAGAGAGAGAGAGAGAGAGAGAGAGAGAGAGAGAGAGAGAGAGAGAGAGAGAGAGAGAGAGAGAGAGAGAGAGAGAGAGAGAGAGAGAGAGAGAGAGAGAGAGAGAGAGAGAGAGAGAGAGAGAGAGAGAGAGAGAGAGAGAGAGAGAGAGAGAGAGAGAAGAGAGAGAGAGAGAGAGAGAGAGAGAGAGAGAGAGAGAGAGAGAGAGAGAGAGAGAGAGAGAGAGAGAGAGAGAGAGAGAGAGAGAGAGAGAGAGAGAGAGAGAGAGAGAGAGAGAGAGAGAGAGAGAGAGAGAGAGAGAGAGAGAGAGAGAGAGAGAGAGAGAGAGAGAGAGAGAGAGAGAGAGAGAGAGAGAGAGAGAGAGAGAGAGAGAGAGAGAGAGAGAGAGAGAGAGAGAGAGAGAGAGAGAGAGAGAGAGAGAGAGAGAGAGAGAGAGAGAGAGAGAGAGAGAGAGAGAGAGAGAGAGAGAGAGAGAGAGAGAGAGAGAGAGAGAGAGAGAGAGAGAGAGAGAGAGAGAGAGAGAGAGAGAGAGAGAGAGAGAGAGAGAGAGAGAGAGAGAGAGAGAGAGAGAGAGAGAGAGAGAGAGAGAGAGAGAGAGAGAGAGAGAGAGAGAGAGAGAGAGAGAGAGAGAGAGAGAGAGAGAGAGAGAGAGAGAGAGAGAGAGAGAGAGAGAGAGAGAGAGAGAGAGAGAGAGAGAGAGAGAGAGAGAGAGAGAGAGAGAGAGAGAGAGAGAGAGAGAGAGAGAGAGAGAGAGAGAGAGAGAGAGAGAGAGAGAGAGAGAGAGAGAGAGAGAGAGAGAGAGAGAGAGAGAGAGAGAGAGAGAGAGAGAGAGAGAGAGAGAGAGAGAGAGAGAGAGAGAGAGAGAGAGAGAGAGAGAGAGAGAGAGAGAGAGAGAGAGAGAGAGAGAGAGAGAGAGAGAGAGAGAGAGAGAGAGAGAGAGAGAGAGAGAGAGAGAGAGAGAGAGAGAGAGAGAGAGAGAGAGAGAGAGAGAGAGAGAGAGAGAGAGAGAGAGAGAGAGAGAGAGAGAGAGAGAGAGAGAGAGAGAGAGAGAGAGAGAGAGAGAGAGAGAGAGAGAGAGAGAGAGAGAGAGAGAGAGAGAGAGAGAGAGAGAGAGAGAGAGAGAGAGAGAGAGAGAGAGAGAGAGAGAGAGAGAGAGAGAGAGAGAGAGAGAGAGAGAGAGAGAGAGAGAGAGAGAGAGAGAGAGAGAGAGAGAGAGAGAGAGAGAGAGAGAGAGAGAGAGAGAGAGAGAGAGAGAGAGAGAGAGAGAGAGAGAGAGAGAGAGAGAGAGAGAGAGAGAGAGAGAGAGAGAGAGAGAGAGAGAGAGAGAGAGAGAGAGAGAGAGAGAGAGAGAGAGAGAGAGAGAGAGAGAGAGAGAGAGAGAGAGAGAGAGAGAGAGAGAGAGAGAGAGAGAGAGAGAGAGAGAGAGAGAGAGAGAGAGAGAGAGAGAGAGAGAGAGAGAGAGAGAGAGAGAGAGAGAGAGAGAGAGAGAGAGAGAGAGAGAGAGAGAGAGAGAGAGAGAGAGAGAGAGAGAGAGAGAGAGAGAGAGAGAGAGAGAGAGAGAGAGAGAGAGAGAGAGAGAGAGAGAGAGAGAGAGAGAGAGAGAGAGAGAGAGAGAGAGAGAGAGAGAGAGAGAGAGAGAGAGAGAGAGAGAGAGAGAGAGAGAGAGAGAGAGAGAGAGAGAGAGAGAGAGAGAGAGAGAGAGAGAGAGAGAGAGAGAGAGAGAGAGAGAGAGAGAGAGAGAGAGAGAGAGAGAGAGAGAGAGAGAGAGAGAGAGAGAGAGAGAGAGAGAGAGAGAGAGAGAGAGAGAGAGAGAGAGAGAGAGAGAGAGAGAGAGAGAGAGAGAGAGAGAGAGAGAGAGAGAGAGAGAGAGAGAGAGAGAGAGAGAGAGAGAGAGAGAGAGAGAGAGAGAGAGAGAGAGAGAGAGAGAGAGAGAGAGAGAGAGAGAGAGAGAGAGAGAGAGAGAGAGAGAGAGAGAGAGAGAGAGAGAGAGAGAGAGAGAGAGAGAGAGAGAGAGAGAGAGAGAGAGAGAGAGAGAGAGAGAGAGAGAGAGAGAGAGAGAGAGAGAGAGAGAGAGAGAGAGAGAGAGAGAGAGAGAGAGAGAGAGAGAGAGAGAGAGAGAGAGAGAGAGAGAGAGAGAGAGAGAGAGAGAGAGAGAGAGAGAGAGAGAGAGAGAGAGAGAGAGAGAGAGAGAGAGAGAGAGAGAGAGAGAGAGAGAGAGAGAGAGAGAGAGAGAGAGAGAGAGAGAGAGAGAGAGAGAGAGAGAGAGAGAGAGAGAGAGAGAGAGAGAGAGAGAGAGAGAGAGAGAGAGAGAGAGAGAGAGAGAGAGAGAGAGAGAGAGAGAGAGAGAGAGAGAGAGAGAGAGAGAGAGAGAGAGAGAGAGAGAGAGAGAGAGAGAGAGAGAGAGAGAGAGAGAGAGAGAGAGAGAGAGAGAGAGAGAGAGAGAGAGAGAGAGAGAGAGAGAGAGAGAGAGAGAGAGAGAGAGAGAGAGAGAGAGAGAGAGAGAGAGAGAGAGAGAGAGAGAGAGAGAGAGAGAGAGAGAGAGAGAGAGAGAGAGAGAGAGAGAGAGAGAGAGAGAGAGAGAGAGAGAGAGAGAGAGAGAGAGAGAGAGAGAGAGAGAGAGAGAGAGAGAGAGAGAGAGAGAGAGAGAGAGAGAGAGAGAGAGAGAGAGAGAGAGAGAGAGAGAGAGAGAGAGAGAGAGAGAGAGAGAGAGAGAGAGAGAGAGAGAGAGAGAGAGAGAGAGAGAGAGAGAGAGAGAGAGAGAGAGAGAGAGAGAGAGAGAGAGAGAGAGAGAGAGAGAGAGAGAGAGAGAGAGAGAGAGAGAGAGAGAGAGAGAGAGAGAGAGAGAGAGAGAGAGAGAGAGAGAGAGAGAGAGAGAGAGAGAGAGAGAGAGAGAGAGAGAGAGAGAGAGAGAGAGAGAGAGAGAGAGAGAGAGAGAGAGAGAGAGAGAGAGAGAGAGAGAGAGAGAGAGAGAGAGAGAGAGAGAGAGAGAGAGAGAGAGAGAGAGAGAGAGAGAGAGAGAGAGAGAGAGAGAGAGAGAGAGAGAGAGAGAGAGAGAGAGAGAGAGAGAGAGAGAGAGAGAGAGAGAGAGAGAGAGAGAGAGAGAGAGAGAGAGAGAGAGAGAGAGAGAGAGAGAGAGAGAGAGAGAGAGAGAGAGAGAGAGAGAGAGAGAGAGAGAGAGAGAGAGAGAGAGAGAGAGAGAGAGAGAGAGAGAGAGAGAGAGAGAGAGAGAGAGAGAGAGAGAGAGAGAGAGAGAGAGAGAGAGAGAGAGAGAGAGAGAGAGAGAGAGAGAGAGAGAGAGAGAGAGAGAGAGAGAGAGAGAGAGAGAGAGAGAGAGAGAGAGAGAGAGCTAGAGAGAGAGAGAGAGAGAGAGAGAGAGAGAGAGAGAGAGAGAGAGAGAGAGAGAGAGAGAGAGAGAGAGAGAGAGAGAGAGAGAGAGAGAGAGAGAGAGAGAGAGAGAGAGAGAGAGAGAGAGAGAGAGAGAGAGAGAGAGAGAGAGAGAGAGAGAGAGAGAGAGAGAGAGAGAGAGAGAGAGAGAGAGAGAGAGAGAGAGAGAGAGAGAGAGAGAGAGAGAGAGAGAGAGAGAGAGAGAGAGAGAGAGAGAGAGAGAGAGAGAGAGAGAGAGAGAGAGAGAGAGAGAGAGAGAGAGAGAGAGAGAGAGAGAGAGAGAGAGAGAGAGAGAGAGAGAGAGAGAGAGAGAGAGAGAGAGAGAGAGAGAGAGAGAGAGAGAGAGAGAGAGAGAGAGAGAGAGAGAGAGAGAGAGAGAGAGAGAGAGAGAGAGAGAGAGAGAGAGAGAGAGAGAGAGAGAGAGAGAGAGAGAGAGAGAGAGAGAGAGAGAGAGAGAGAGAGAGAGAGAGAGAGAGAGAGAGAGAGAGAGAGAGAGAGAGAGAGAGAGAGAGAGAGAGAGAGAGAGAGAGAGAGAGAGAGAGAGAGAGAGAGAGAGAGAGAGAGAGAGAGAGAGAGAGAGAGAGAGAGAGAGAGAGAGAGAGAGAGAGAGAGAGAGAGAGAGAGAGAGAGAGAGAGAGAGAGAGAGAGAGAGAGAGAGAGAGAGAGAGAGAGAGAGAGAGAGAGAGAGAGAGAGAGAGAGAGAGAGAGAGAGAGAGAGAGAGAGAGAGAGAGAGAGAGAGAGAGAGAGAGAGAGAGAGAGAGAGAGAGAGAGAGAGAGAGAGAGAGAGAGAGAGAGAGAGAGAGAGAGAGAGAGAGAGAGAGAGAGAGAGAGAGAGAGAGAGAGAGAGAGAGAGAGAGAGAGAGAGAGAGAGAGAGAGAGAGAGAGAGAGAGAGAGAGAGAGAGAGAGAGAGAGAGAGAGAGAGAGAGAGAGAGAGAGAGAGAGAGAGAGAGAGAGAGAGAGAGAGAGAGAGAGAGAGAGAGAGAGAGAGAGAGAGAGAGAGAGAGAGAGAGAGAGAGAGAGCAGAGAGAGAGAGAGAGAGAGAGAGAGAGAGAGAGAGAGAGAGAGAGAGAGAGAGAGAGAGAGAGAGAGAGAGAGAGAGAGAGAGAGAGAGAGAGAGAGAGAGAGAGAGAGAGAGAGAGAGAGAGAGAGAGAGAGAGAGAGAGAGAGAGAGAGAGAGAGAGAGAGAGAGAGAGAGAGAGAGAGAGAGAGAGAGAGAGAGAGAGAGAGAGAGAGAGAGAGAGAGAGAGAGAGAGAGAGAGAGAGAGAGAGAGAGAGAGAGAGAGAGAGAGAGAGAGAGAGAGAGAGAGAGAGAGAGAGAGAGAGAGAGAGAGAGAGAGAGAGAGAGAGAGAGAGAGAGAGAGAGAGAGAGAGAGAGAGAGAGAGAGAGAGAGAGAGAGAGAGAGAGAGAGAGAGAGAGAGAGAGAGAGAGAGAGAGAGAGAGAGAGAGAGAGAGAGAGAGAGAGAGAGAGAGAGAGAGAGAGAGAGAGAGAGAGAGAGAGAGAGAGAGAGAGAGAGAGAGAGAGAGAGAGAGAGAGAGAGAGAGAGAGAGAGAGAGAGAGAGAGAGAGAGAGAGAGAGAGAGAGAGAGAGAGAGAGAGAGAGAGAGAGAGAGAGAGAGAGAGAGAGAGAGAGAGAGAGAGAGAGAGAGAGAGAGAGAGAGAGAGAGAGAGAGAGAGAGAGAGAGAGAGAGAGAGAGAGAGAGAGAGAGAGAGAGAGAGAGAGAGAGAGAGAGAGAGAGAGAGAGAGAGAGAGAGAGAGAGAGAGAGAGAGAGAGAGAGAGAGAGAGAGAGAGAGAGAGAGAGAGAGAGAGAGAGAGAGAGAGAGAGAGAGAGAGAGAGAGAGAGAGAGAGAGAGAGAGAGAGAGAGAGAGAGAGAGAGAGAGAGAGAGAGAGAGAGAGAGAGAGAGAGAGAGAGAGAGAGAGAGAGAGAGAGAGAGAGAGAGAGAGAGAGAGAGAGAGAGAGAGAGAGAGAGAGAGAGAGAGAGAGAGAGAGAGAGAGAGAGAGAGAGAGAGAGAGAGAGAGAGAGAGAGAGAGAGAGAGAGAGAGAGAGAGAGAGAGAGAGAGAGAGAGAGAGAGAGAGAGAGAGAGAGAGAGAGAGAGAGAGAGAGAGAGAGAGAGAGAGAGAGAGAGAGAGAGAGAGAGAGAGAGAGAGAGAGAGAGAGAGAGAGAGAGAGAGAGAGAGAGAGAGAGAGAGAGAGAGAGAGAGAGAGAGAGAGAGAGAGAGAGAGAGAGAGAGAGAGAGAGAGAGAGAGAGAGAGAGAGAGAGAGAGAGAGAGAGAGAGAGAGAGAGAGAGAGAGAGAGAGAGAGAGAGAGAGAGAGAGAGAGAGAGAGAGAGAGAGAGAGAGAGAGAGAGAGAGAGAGAGAGAGAGAGAGAGAGAGAGAGAGAGAGAGAGAGAGAGAGAGAGAGAGAGAGAGAGAGAGAGAGAGAGAGAGAGAGAGAGAGAGAGAGAGAGAGAGAGAGAGAGAGAGAGAGAGAGAGAGAGAGAGAGAGAGAGAGAGAGAGAGAGAGAGAGAGAGAGAGAGAGAGAGAGAGAGAGAGAGAGAGAGAGAGAGAGAGAGAGAGAGAGAGAGAGAGAGAGAGAGAGAGAGAGAGAGAGAGAGAGAGAGAGAGAGAGAGAGAGAGAGAGAGAGAGAGAGAGAGAGAGAGAGAGAGAGAGAGAGAGAGAGAGAGAGAGAGAGAGAGAGAGAGAGAGAGAGAGAGAGAGAGAGAGAGAGAGAGAGAGAGAGAGAGAGAGAGAGAGAGAGAGAGAGAGAGAGAGAGAGAGAGAGAGAGAGAGAGAGAGAGAGAGAGAGAGAGAGAGAGAGAGAGAGAGAGAGAGAGAGAGAGAGAGAGAGAGAGAGAGAGAGAGAGAGAGAGAGAGAGAGAGAGAGAGAGAGAGAGAGAGAGAGAGAGAGAGAGAGAGAGAGAGAGAGAGAGAGAGAGAGAGAGAGAGAGAGAGAGAGAGAGAGAGAGAGAGAGAGAGAGAGAGAGAGAGAGAGAGAGAGAGAGAGAGAGAGAGAGAGAGAGAGAGAGAGAGAGAGAGAGAGAGAGAGAGAGAGAGAGAGAGAGAGAGAGAGAGAGAGAGAGAGAGAGAGAGAGAGAGAGAGAGAGAGAGAGAGAGAGAGAGAGAGAGAGAGAGAGAGAGAGAGAGAGAGAGAGAGAGAGAGAGAGAGAGAGAGAGAGAGAGAGAGAGAGAGAGAGAGAGAGAGAGAGAGAGAGAGAGAGAGAGAGAGAGAGAGAGAGAGAGAGAGAGAGAGAGAGAGAGAGAGAGAGAGAGAGAGAGAGAGAGAGAGAGAGAGAGAGAGAGAGAGAGAGAGAGAGAGAGAGAGAGAGAGAGAGAGAGAGAGAGAGAGAGAGAGAGAGAGAGAGAGAGAGAGAGAGAGAGAGAGAGAGAGAGAGAGAGAGAGAGAGAGAGAGAGAGAGAGAGAGAGAGAGAGAGAGAGAGAGAGAGAGAGAGAGAGAGAGAGAGAGAGAGAGAGAGAGAGAGAGCTAGAGAGAGAGAGAGAGAGAGAGAGAGAGAGAGAGAGAGAGAGAGAGAGAGAGA